>PVJC01001602.1:44650-91112 GCA_004026665.1 Murina feae | reverse complement strand
GGGGCTGGTCCCACCCGCTGGAGAGCTGTCTGACGTTTCAGTGAAGTCCCCACGGCCTTTACTTTAGAGGCAGAGGTGGGTGGATGCCTCCCTCCCTAACCCAACATGGAGAGTTAATGGGTGGCCTAGGGGGACATTTCCCTGACCTCGGGACAGGGCCCTGGGGAGGGGGTCCAAGCTCTGGGACCCTCCCAGCCCCGGGAGGCACTGCCTGGAGCCCAGGCCGAGGCTGTGTGGTCCGCTACAGCCTCTGTCGCTCTCCCAAACACGCAGTTACATAAACGGCGATAGCACTTCATAAACATTTTTCTAACATGATAATGTTTGACGTGAATTTCAGCTATTTCAGCACTAATAAACAATTGTCAATGTCATGGCCGACTGGGAGCAGAGCCCACAGAGCTTCAGGGAGGATCAAAGGCAGAGCAAGGGGCCTCTCTAGGGGAAGGCAGACGCTGCGTGTTGGCCGAGATGGGGGTGGCGGGGGATGGCTGCAGGGCCCTGGGGGTCCAGAGGTGCTGGGTGTGTCCCACGCAGGCTCTCTAGGGCTAGGGGGGCAGGTCTGGATATATTCTCGGGGGGGGGGGGGCTCGTGTGCTGACGATGGGGCTTATCCCCGCAGGGGCCTGGGCCGGGTGTGTGGCTGTCAGTGAGCTGCTAGGTGCCTCGCCTGTGGATGCCCTCATTGCCACGTGCCTCAGAGATGTGCTCCGTGTTCCTGTCTGTGGGAGGCCCTGGATGTCAGGACCCCTGAGAGCATGTCCCAGTCGGCCACTGGCCCAGCAGGCCCGGGCTGCCTGCTCTGGCTTCCCAAGTGCCACCTGTCACTGGCTATGCACTGGGGCTGGGAGCAGGCAGGGAGCGGCAGTGATGCCCAGAGACCCCCACAAGGGCAGCACACCTGGGGCTCAGAGCCCAGCAGTCTGAGGGAACTGTGGGGAGTGCACAAGCAGGCACGGGGGACGCCAGGAACCCATGCTGACCGGGGCAATGTGACAGACGGAGTGCTGCCTGTGTTCGTATGAGCCCTGGGGAAATGGAGCAGACTCCTCTCCCCTCGACACCCTCGAAGCTCAGGGCTGGGCTGAACTAAGTGAATGAAGGAGGGAAGAGAAAAGGCCTTTGCCCGCCTGGCTGCTGGTGGTCAGCAGAGAGATGCGTGGCTGTCTCTGGGCACCTCCAGTGTCTCCCCGTGCTCTGTTCCCAACACCACCCAGAGGCTCCTGTTAATGGGAGACGGCACTCTGGAACCCTCACGTCCTCCGAAGCCCCTACTTGATGAGTCTGCAGGGGCTGACTGGCTCCGTGCTCCCGGCAGGACCCGCCTCAGGGTGTGTACACTGGCCCGTCTGCTGCTCTGCACATTCCCTGCTTCTCCCTCAAATACTGCTGGGGGCGGGGCGGGGCGGGGGGAGGGAGGCTCCACCTCCTCCACGGGATCTGCAGAACCTAGCAGGAACGTCGACCCAAGACACGGAGGTCGGATGAAGGCCTCACCTGGCAGCTGGTTTTGGCATAAAGCGGACCACTCAGGGGACTCGCGAGGTGGCACAGCTCCTGCCTGGGCCCCTGCCTGGCTGACTCCCCACGGACAGCCTTAGGGGCTTCTAGTCTCTGCAGTAGCAAGCAGGGCTGTGGGACTCCAAGGTCCACAGAGGCTGCGTGACTGCCCAAGGCCACCTAGCTGGTTGGGCAGAGCTGGGTTTGAACCTGTGTGGAGTCCTAGGTCCCTGCTCCTCACCAGCCTGCGCCTGGCCCTCCTGATGACCTGGTTCATCATCCAGGTCTTGCCCTGGTTGTCTGGGGCCCTGTGGGGCCAGGGATGGTGGTCTGTGCTCACTGCATCCAGTTGCTGGCCCCGTGAGCGATATAGGCTGGGGCCTGGACTGCAGATTTTGTTGACAAAATGTGGGGCCAGAGTAGGTGCTTCCCAAACTGAGCACCCCCATTTCTTCATGCATCCCTTCATTCCTCCTGCATCTCCCACCATCCTGTGTGCCCTTGTGTTGAACCCAGTGTGGGGACTACAGGCTCAGGAGCCCTGATCCAGGGCCCTGGGGCCATTGCCCCCTCAGAGGGAGTGGGACGCATTCAAGTGGCACCTCCTCCTCCATCCGCCCCTCATGGTCAGAGGCAGACCAGGAGGGGATTAAGAGGCCCCCTGCCTTTAGCAGCCAGGCACCACAGCTCAGTGTGGTCTCATTGGAAAATGTGAGTTGCTCCTCTCCAGGCCACTGGCTCCCCACCAGGGCCCCTTCCCACCCCTGGGGGCATCAGCAGACACCTCTGCTTGGCAGCAGAGGCTGGCACAACCTCACCCTGCCTGGGTGGCCAGCCGGGCGAGGGTGTCCGCTGGGTGGCTGCACGCAACACACACTCCATCTGCCACTGATGAGGCTGGTCTACAGCCTGGGGACCCTGTGGAATCTCATCTCCAAATACCGGCTCAACCTCCTCTTTGGGCCAAAAACCAACCAGAGGGCCAGCTGGCTGGGAATTGGGATTGGGACCAGCAAAGGCACCATCGGACCTGGCTGGGCGGCTCAGTTGGTTGGCATATCATCCCTTACACAAAAGGTCGCAAGTTCAATTCCCAGTGAGGGCACATACCTAGGTTGTGGGGTTCGATCCCTGCCTGTAGGGTGCATTCAGGAGGCAGCCCTAGAACATAGATTTATGTTCCTCTCTCTCTCTCTTCCTCTCTCTCTTTCTCTCCCATCAATAAAAACATGTCCTCGGTCAGTGAGGATTTTTTAAAAAAGAATCCAGGCCCGAATGGTCCTACAGGCTTTGGTTCCTGCTGCTATGAGTAGGGCAAGGCTCCACTCCGGGGTGGACACCCCAGGGGCCTAGCAGAGGGTGGCGGGCAGGCTGGTGTGAGAGTGTCCTAGCCACTGGCCACTGCTACAGAGCCCCACAGACTGGGGGCTTCAAGGACAGACTCCTCCTCCCCATGTGGGGGGCCGGAAGTGGGAGCTCCGGCACCCGCAGGGCTGGCCCCTCCTGGGGAATCTGCTTCAGGCCGCTCCCAGCCCCTGCCTGTGGATGCATCACCCTTTCTCCCTGTGTGCCTGTCCGTCCCCACGTCCTCTTCTTTTAAGGACACCAGTTGAGTCTGACTAGGGCCACCTGCTCCAGTGTGACCTCATATTCACTAATGGCATCTGCAACCCCCCTATTGCCAAATAAGGTCACATTCTGAGGTCCTGGGGTTGGAACTTCAACAGGAGTCATGGGGAGGAATCAGCAGTACTGGCTCTGGATCTGTCTGCAGGAGCCCTGAATCCCACTCAGGCTTGAATGTGGTAAAGAACGGGGCCGGGAACATTGCCCGAGCACCCAAGGGTCTCAGGCTTGGTTCCAGTGGGAGGCAGCTAATGGATGTGTCTCTGTCACATCAGTGTCTCTCTCTTTCTCCCTCCACCCCCCTCACTTTCACTCTCTTTAGAGATCAATGGGGAAAATCTCCTCTGGTGAGGATTAACAAAAAAAAAAAGAAAAGAAAGAAAGAAAAAGAAAACAGTGGAGCCAGAGCCCCAAGACCAGGAGCAGTCTGTGCTGGGGCAGCCAGTCCTGGTCATTTTTATGTATTTATTTTTTAAAGTCCTCACCTGGGGATATGTTCATTGATTGGAGAGAAAGGAAGAGAGAGAGAGAGAGAGAGAGAGAGAGAGAGAGAGAGAGAGAGAGAGAGAGAGAGAACAATCAGTTAGCAGGGACTGAGCCCACATTGAGGCAGAGTCCTGGCTGGACTTGAACCCGCAGCCTCCTTGATGTATGGATGATGCTCCACCTGATGCACCACCGGACTTCCATGTCCCGTGCTCCCACAGGCTCCACCGACGTCCGTCCGGGACTTTCGGTCTGGCTCTCTGGAGGCAGAACTGAGTGGCCGGCTGCGCAGAGACCGGCCTCTAGACCAGGATGAGGCTGGACGAGGTTGAGGCGGGGTCTAAGAGGGGAGCCCCCGCTGGAGCCCAGAGTCAGCCCCGCCCCCAAGATGTCTTGCTACCTGGGGGGGGGGGGGCGGGGGGGCGGCAGTCCTGGCTCCTGCTGGCCCAGTCTCTTCTGGGAGAGGCACTTGCTGCCAGCTGGGGAGCCCGCTCGGAGTGGCTGGCCCTCAGCTGGTGGGCCAGTCCACTCCCGAAGCCCCTCCAGCCCCCGTGCCCTGGGCCAAGGAGCTTCCAGCACCGCGTCTCCAGCCACTGGTGCCACTGGCCCCTGAGCCCTCCTTTCAGGAAACACTGCCTTTGGTTTATGGCTGTTTTTCTTTTTTCTGAGACCTTTGCCCTGGGATCCCCACGCACCCCGCATGGAACAGACGTCTTCTAAGCCATTAACTCCCACCCAGGGTGCTGGGACGTGGGCCACCCTTTCCTGACCACCCAGCTGCTCTTCACCATCGCACCCTGAGGCTCAGCCTGCAAGGGCTGAGGCCTGGGTCTCAGGGGCTGAGGCCACGCTGTGGACAGTGTGGACAGTGCTAGGAGGGAGCGAGCTGTCAGTGGGGATGGAGGGATCAGCCTATGAGCGGCCACCTGGTAGGGCACCCTGGAGGCCAGCGAGCGCGGCTCTGGGGAGCCCCAGGGCCCGATGGGATGGCAGGGGGCAGCTGGCAGGGTGGGTAGGAAGGTGGGAGGAGGCTTTGGGGTCACCTGTGGCTGGAGGGGCATCATGTGCAGGAATTGGAACCCACTTGGGAAGCAGACCCAGTACCGAACGGGCTGTTTGGGGACGTCAAGAGAGACCTGAGATCCCCGGGGACACATAGGTCCTGCAGCCCAGTGTGGCACAGTGGCTGAGCATGACCCATGAATCAGGAGGTCACAGTTCGATCGCCAGTGTGGGGCGTGGGAGGGTGGAGGTGCGGACCCTGCCCTTCCCTGGGCTGCTCGCGGGAGACCCTGCTTTGTTCATTTTTCCTTTTGCCTGTAGCTGGATTTAACTGTAAAGAGCAATAAATTACAGAGCTGGAAAAACATCCCTTGTCCTCACAAAGGACGTGGCTGTCCCGGGATGACTGATGGCTCTGCGTTAACATTACTCAGTATTTATAACTTCCGTGAGGGTTACAGATGCTCCTGGGAAACCCTGCCTGCTCCAGGGTATTTTTGGCGCCCATTGTCTGGGTTTCTCTGGACTTCTCTCTGAGGAGGGAACGTGAGTTTGTCTGGGTCTCCAGGGAGCCGGGAGCCAGGAGCCTAGGAGCTCCAGAGGCTGGGGCCCAGCTCCTCTCTGCAGGACTGGAGCAGGCTGGGCCCCAGGAGGTGGCACTTAGACCCTAAAAGTCCTTAATTGATTCTGCCAGGACTGGTCTTTATTGAATTCCCTGCTGGGAGCTGGCGGCGAGGGGGTGCAGGAGTGGGGGAGATGCTGGGAGCCCCCATCTCTTTAGGGAAACAGGCACCTGTGTGAAGGCTGGGCAGGGCAGAACAGTAGCTGAGTCCCCGGCAGAGTAGGGGCCCATGGTCTGTGTAGAGTGGGAGCCATGAAAGAGGCATGGAGTGGGCCAGTGGATCTCAAGGACCCGTACGCAGCCTCTCACCTCCTGGCTCCCCGGGCTGCACCTCCCTCCGGGGGTCTGCAGGGGGCCAGGAATGGGGTCCTTCTCTGTCCCAGAGCCAGGCTGGGGCCGAGCTGTTCTACCTGCTGACCAGGCCGCTGCTCGTGGTGAGCTGCAGAGACGAGGCTGTGGGGTGTAGCCTGTGTTTTCTCTGGTGGCAGTGGTCCTCAGGAGACTCCAAGGACACAGACAGGGTAGAGGACAGGTGGCATCAGCGTCCCAGACAGCCGGCATCCAGCCCCCTGCTGATGGGCATCCAGGCAAGCATGGCCTCGCACTTACCCTCTGCTCGCCACCGTCAGAGGCAGCTGGGACTCAGGCCTGGCCCAGTCAGGTCACCGAGCCCTAAAAGCGCCTGCTGTCTGGCCAATGTGGCTCAGTGGTTGAGCATGGATCCATAAATCAAGAGGTCACAGTTTGATCGCCAGTGTGGGGCATGCAGGAGACAGCCAATCAAGGATTCTCTCTCATCATTGATGTTTCTCTCCCTCTCTCTCTCTCTCTCTCTCTCTCTCTCTCTCTCTCTCTCTCTCTCTCCTCCCCCCCCTCTCTGAAATCAATTTTTAAAAAAGTACCTGTCCTGATGCCCATATTCTCTCCCCAAGAGCTGACGTCTTTGTGTGGCCCTGAGGTGTGGGTTTGGGGACACTGTCTGTTGCCCGGAGACCTGGTGGCTACACCCAGGCCTGGCTATGAATTCCCTAAGGCCGCAGAGGGGCTGCCTCACTCTAAGTGTCTCGGGCTGGAAGTGTGCTAGATGGACTCTATTTGAGTATTTAATGTCCCCTTTCATTCATAAAATAAACAAGGGAGATTTATGTGCGAGTGGCTGTGAGTTCTTGCTGGCGCTATGCAGAGTCCTGGGACCTGGCACAGGAAACGCTCAGAACTTGACGGGGTGGAGGGCGGGGGTGACGGGGGGCGGACAACTTTGCTGCAGGAAGCGAATGGACCTAGTACTTTAGTCAGGAGGTTAACAGGGCTGGGCTGTGGCGTACTAAATCTTCAGTAGAAAATCTGTGGAGCTTGGAAGGACTCGGATTGAGGAGCTGCTGTCTGTCAGCCCGGGGGTGGGGATGGGGTGGGGGACGCCCGCTCAAGGTGCTGGTGATTGAAGGAGGCTCCATTTTAGGTGTTTTCTGTGTTTTGTTTAGAAGCTTTAGGACAGGTCATGGACTCTCCCAGGTGCCCGTGGCCATTTCAGGCTACAGCTTCTGCACTGAGACTCAGAGGGGCTCATGGTGGGGCCGACTGCCCCCCACTGGGTCCTTGTGGAACTGATGCCGGTGGCCCCTGAGGGAAGGTCCCCAAAGCCTTTCATCAGGATTCCTAGCTCAGCTGAGGAAACCACACCACCCACCGTGCCCAGGCCCACCTGTCTCCCTTCCCCCAGCCCTTGACCCCAAGGGTGGCAGACGGGCCAGGGGTGCCAAGTTCAAGATGGAGACCAGTGCCTGTTCTCCTCAGGGCCACCACCTTCCAACTCAAGCCCAGGCCCCACAGTTCATTAGGCAGGTCAACGCGGTGCTCAGCCCCAGGGGCAGACCATGTTGGTGGCCTCAAGCTGGCCAGTGTCCTTGGGTGACCTCTGAGCTCTCAGTGGGGATCCTAGGGGGCTCCTGGCTGCCCTGACTCCTCCCAACGCCCCCTCCCCATTTTGAAATTGTTAGAGGCTCCAGTGCAAAGGAGAGGGCAGGTCCTGGCGGGGCCAGTGGTCCTACTCAACTTGGCATGAAGGGTTTTTGATATTTCCTTCAGAATCTTTAGAAAAACTCTAACTTGGTTTCTTGTCTTCTGGGGGGTCTGCTGCTGCCCACCCTGCCTGCCTCCCTGGCACCTGCTCTTCTTCCATGGGAAGCCCTGCCACACCACCCGCGTGGCCGGCCAAGTGCTCCTCGGCCCCCACTGGCCCAATATCACCCCCACCTGGGGGCAGTAGCATCACAGAGTGGGAAGGGACACAAACCCTGGGACAGGCCACCAGGAAAGGGGGGCTGTGGCCATCAGAGTGAAGGTGGTGCAGGTCAGGGGTCCAGAGTTTGCCTCTCTGTGTGTCTCTAGCTCTCTGTGTCTCTCTGTGTCTCTCAGTGTCTCTGTGTATCTCAGGGTCTCTCTGTGTCTCCCTGTGTTTGCCTCCATTCATCTGGGTCTCTCCATTCCTGGTCTGCCCCTCTTGATCTCATCCCTCCCTCCCTGTGCAGGCACATGGCTTGCTGTGGCTCCACCTTGGCCTGCCCATCCCTGGCCACCCCAGTCTCTGGAGGTCGAGAGCAAGGGGCCCTGCCCACACTGAGCTCTGAGCTCTGCGTGGTAGAAAACAGAGACAAGCCAGAACAGGGCGTGGCCGTTGTGTGATCTCCAAAATGTTTATATTGAGCAACTTGGCCCGTTTGACACACACGAGACCCAGTCGGGAATAATGAGTTCAGAGGTCAGACACAAAGCCCTCAGACCCTGCCAGGGCCTTCTGTCCCTCTCCATCCCGAGTCAATTCCAATTTCTGGGAACCAGAATCCAGCACTCAGCCTAGCCAGTGTCCATGGGCTTCCAGGCAAGGCTGGTCCCGCTGCGTGCTGCCCCTCCAGTGGCCTCTGTCCTTTCCCAGTCCAGGTGTGGGAACATCCAGCCCCACGACACCCCAAACCCAGGACAGGCCCCGGCTCCCCGGTCTGAACTGGCCTCTGCCCTGGAGCCTCAGGGACCTGGGGCCTGCTCAGGGCGGGAGGCGGGTGGTCTGGGACGAGGGAGGCAACAGCTGAAGGTCCTCCCAGGGCCCACTCGAGGGAGCCCCTTCCTGATCACACGCACCGGGCGGCCCTGGCGAGAAGGCGAGAGCCGACCTCCATGCCTGGGGCAGGACAGCCTCAGGGCCGCCTGCATGCCTCGCCTCTGCGGGAGCAGCTGGGCAGGGCGCCGCTGCACATGACCGGTCGGGCCTGCTCCCCCAATCTCCCATGAATCGCCCCACACACATCCTCCTCTGGGGACATCACCTCACCCATGTTGTCCCTACTCCCATGGCAAAGGGACAGGGTTGGGGGGCTGGCTGGTCAGCACCCCCAGGTCAGCCGGGAACAGGCTCATTGCTCATGCATGTATTCCCCACTGCGTCGGTCGGTGCTGGCTCTCACAGGGACACGGGCTGCAGCGAGACGGAGGGAGTGCGGGAGCATTCAAATTCGTGGTTACAGGTGGACAAGGGCCAAGAAGGCCAAGGTGCAGGAGGGGCCGGGCCAGGGGTTCTGCTTGGACCAGTGTGGACAAGCAGGGCCTGTTCGAAGAGGTGGCCTCTACGCGGAGGCTGCACAGGTGGGAAGTGACCAGTCAGGGGAAGCGCCACTGCTCCAAGCTGGGGCCTGCCCACCTCCCAGGCTTCTCAAAGGCCCAGCAGATGGGACAGTGACTGTCACCTGCCTCAGCTAAACCTCCCATGGGAAGAGACCTATTGTTGTTGTGGTCAGGTCACCTGTCCACCCCCCCATGCAGGCCCGCCCTTCACGAGGAGGCAGTGAGCTGGTCGGCAGGGCTGGCTGGGGAGACCCCTGGAGGCCACCTTCATTGTCACTTGGTTTTAAAAGCTGACTCGAAGGTTTAGGGAGAAGCACTTTAGAATAAGCTGGAATTGTCCGATCCTCTGGCAATGCGGTCTTGAAAGGCTCACTGGACACATCCCTTGCTCTTACTGGGCCTCTAGGTTGTTTCCACTGTGCAAGGGCGGCCTCAGGGAGGGCACAGCAGCTCTGCCGGAGGTGACCCTGGAGACACCTCGCATGGCCTGGGAAAGGCGTGTGGAAGAGGGTCTCGGGCCCTGAGTGGAGTGCCGTTGGCAGGCACAGTCCGCGGGAGCAGCACATGTGACGAGGAAGGGGGGGGCTGCCCAGAGCCATGATGTGTTTGGAGGCTGACAAGTGTCCCCAGTACCAAAGAGTGGACACAGGTGTTGTGAAAGGGGGGCCCTGAGGCCACAGGGCCACCATGGCTGGAGCCAGCGGAGCAGTTGCTGGGGCAGCACCTGGGCCAGAGCATTTGGAAGCAAAGACGAGTCGCCCAGATTTGCATCCTGGGAAGTCCGAGCTCCAGGCCGAGGGGGTGGGAAGGTGGAGGAGGCTCCCGCGGGGGTTCCTGGGACCAGTGGGAGCAGGGCCTGGCGTCGAGGCACAGGTCTCAGGGTGTAGCCCCAGGCTGGGAGTCCCAGGGGACAGCTCTGGGCAGCAGCTGGGTGCCTCCTTGGCCCGCTGGCTCGGTGGGGGTGGACAGAAAGGCTGTGGCCGGGGAGGAAGAGCCAGATTCCTCTGTGCGTCCTGTCCTGGAGTCCAATGGAGAGGCCTGGTTTGGCCTCTGGTCCCCCCACCCCCTCCTCCCTCCCCCAGGCCCCAGTGCAGCCAGACACTGTCCACCAGCGGTGCCGAGAGCCCTTTATCAGATAATAAATAAGTCGGCTGGAGCCGTCCATGTCAACATCTTGGCGGGCTTCGCAGGGCACTGTAGGGGGGCTGCCCGCTGGGCCTCTGAGTGGCCGTTGAGGGCCAGCCACCCCCACTCAAGCTCCAATGGGCCTGCCAGGCTCGCCAAGATGCGATGTGAATGGGTAACAGGCACCACAACCTCCCACCTTCAGGGGGCCCCACCCTTCTGACCTCTCGTCTGCCAAAAAGGGTCCATGTGGGGCCGGGATCCAGGGCAGCCTCAGCCTCTTTTTGGGCCTCTGTCCACACCACAGCCCCTGAGTCGCCACACACTTCCCCTGGGCTTGTAGCGAAGGAAAGAACGGTGAGCAGGGAGGACCTCATCTTTTCCCTGAGGCGCCCAGTCTTCTCCTGACCTGGTGCCCAGCACTTCCCCCAGGACGGCGCTCCTTGGTCCCTCCCGCCTGGCCCCAAGAGCCCCGGGAGGCTTTGAGCCCCTTCTGCAACCCTAGTCCCCGCGTCTTTGCCCAAGTCCCAGCCCCACAGAGGTTCTGGGGTCTGGGCACGGCTGGGCCAGAGGAGTGCAGGGTGGTGCACCATGCATGCAGCAAACATGCTGCTGATGCCTGAGTAAGGCGAGCGGAAGGCAGGGTGTACGTTACAGACCCCGACCCCCATCGTCAAGGACGTGCGCGCGTGTATGTGTGTGTGTGTGTGTGTGTGTGGTGGGGGTGGGGGTGGGTAAGTGGCGGGTGTGGGGGGGTGCTTCTGCCTCGAGGACCAGGCCTGCAGGAGTGTTCCTGGGACACATTTGGCTGCTGCCCTGCAACTGGAGTGAAGCCACCAAGGGCTGGAAGGTTGGGAGAAGGGCACCTTAACATTGTTCTGATTGAAGAAACTCTGGCGAGGAGCCCTGTGTGCTGACCGGCAGGGTCTTCTCCCTTCCCCAGGCCCCAGGGTGGAGCCCAGTGGGGCTCGGTGGACTCTGAGGTGCAGGTAGGCAGGGACAGCTGCAGGTGGGCGCCCCTCCTCGGGCTCCCTGGGCAGAAAGGCTGGAGATGCAGCGGGTGCAGTCAGGCAGTGCCCATGAGGTGGCCTTTCCGTCCTGTCACTATGATAAGTGGCCCAGGCTGCAGGCCTGCCAGTCCAGTGTCCGGTTGTTTGTGACCAGTGGGCAGAGCCTTGGGGGCTGTAGCAGGAGGAAGGGCTGCAGGAAGGGGGTGCCCAGCGGCTATATTAAGGCTGTAGGCACTCAAGGAGAAAGGCTTAAATTTAGCAGCAACGCCATGCCCAGGGGTGGGGCTCAGCCTCCCGCATCCTGGGCATGTCCTTAAAGATGACAGAAAAGGAGGAAGAGATCGCTTCTTCCTTCCCTCTGCCAAATCCACCCCTGCACCTGTGGAGGCCTCGCCTTGCCTGCCCGGCGCCCCCTCCAGGAAGCCTGTGGTTGGTCAGTGCGAGTGCTGCCGCTAATATTGGGGACTCCGGGGCCTGGGCCCATGCTCGTGTGCATGCATTACAGACCAGGGCACTTCCCCTACCTACAGATGACTGGGAAACAGCTCTGACAGAAGCCACGGGGCTCCTGGTGGCAGGGCTGTGCTGTGAGGTGCTGTGCACGCCCCTCCACGCCGGGGCCCTCACGCGGGCCTTGCTGATGGCCTGCTGCCTCGTGTTCCCTGGTGCCTCATCAGGTGTCCACCCCCTCGAAGGAGGAAGGGCAAGCAATGGGGCTGGACAGGCAGAGCTTCCCTCTGAGTGGGGAGGGGACGCTGGCGAGGAAATGGGAGACCCCTTAACTATTCTGTGCCTTCGTTTCCTCACCGGGAATGGCCTCTTGGGAAACCTGTGGGCATGGAGACGAGATGGCAGCCAGCTCTCTCTAGCAGCAATCTCACATCTGGCCACAGGCAGGTGCACCTGGCACAACCCCGAAGGCACTGCCTGCTGCCATCTCTCCCACCCAGCCTGCTGTAGGAAGTGCTGTTGTGAGCTGCCAGACTGACCTGCCCATGAAGGGCTTCTCCTGCAGCCTGGCACTGGCCGTGCAGTTCCCTGTGCCAGTGGTCGTCAACCTTTTGGACCTCACAGACCGCCAGTCGGTGACCGCTGCCCTGGGACGCATTTCTGAAAGGGATGGTCTGAATGGTGGACTAGTTAGCACGAGGCCGGGGAATTCCACAGGTGATAGAGACAAGAAGGCAAATCAAGGGCTTTATTTTACATATTTTCTTATGGCCTCCTTTGTCTTAAAAAAAAGAAAGAAAAAGGACCACATGTGGAAAGTGGGCTGGTTGCCCTCAAGGGGCAGCTGCAGGTGAGCAGACATTCTGGAAGCTGGTGCCAGGGCCGTGGGGGCTGGCTTGCAACTCTTAGTCAGCTCCATATTTAAAAGATGTTTGAATCAAGTTGGGAGTTGGGGAAAGAAGCTTTTAATTGGAAGACTTTACTTTTTTTTAAATTTAATTCCAGTTTCTGGCTTTCCTGGAAAAATCAGGAGGTCTTGTTGGTTAAAGTAGCATCTAGGTGCCCCACTCCCCTCCACTCCCTGTTGCCTCCCAACATTAAGCTGTTAGAAGCCACCCATCAGCTCCCGTGGGCAGAGCTGTGTCTAGTTGGCAGGACCAACTTACTAGTAAGCACCTGACCTGCAAAGGACTTTTGCAGGAGAAAGGGGGTGTGATAGGTAATTCTCCTGGGGCAACAGACAAGCCGGGCTGTGCGCTCACTCCACCAGCAGCCTGTGGGTCAGAACGGGCTCAGGTACTTCCCTCTGCCTGTCAGAGACGCTCACACACAGATTCAGCCAGAGCAAGGTCTTTACTGTCTGTGAGGACGGCGAGGGGCAGGGCTTCCCTGGGAGCGGGGGCGGGGGGGGGGGCAGCACGTGCATGGCCTGCACACCTGCCCTGCAATCCTGTGCTTAGAGGAGGGGTGTCTTCCTGGCCTTGGCCATTCAGTCCGTGATCCTGGTTTCACAACCAAAGGTTGAGTTTTTCTAGCAGCTGCCACCTGTGAACATGGCAGTGGCGAGTGTTGACAGCAGGATTCAGGTTGGCGGTAGGCACCTCTGGTCACAGTGGTGTGAAGCTTTGTGTAGCACTTGGGGGTCCCTTATTGTGGGGGGCACGAGCCTCTGTCCCCAGCGCCTTCCCCCCCACTCCGGGGCCTGACTGCCATGCCTCGAGATCCTGCTGGTTGCCGTCTCTCCTGGCGGGTGGCCCGGTGGGCTGTCCCTTGTGCTGGAGCGACGCAGGTCACGAGGTGGGTCTGGTGGGTGACTGGGAACCTAGGCCAAGGCCAGTGCACACCAGGCCTCCTGGCGCAGGGCCCCTCCCAGTCCAGCCTGGGAGCCCAGGGCCAGGGAGGGGAGCGGAAAGTCTTCGGCCTCGAATTTGAACTCCAAGTGGCTGGGAGCCAGGGTGTCGTCCACCTGGCTGGAGGCCTGCAGGGAGGACAGGGGTATGTATAAGTTCAGAAACCCAGCTGCCTCACGTGGGATTGTGGGGTCCGGAAACCTCACCCTAAGGGGTCCCCTCACTCCTGGAATGGAGAGGGGCACCTCCCGTGAATGTCGATGTGATGACACACGCCGGGCTCTCAGACCGCGTCTAACACAGGTCAACTCTCGGTACCAACGACCAGCTGTGTGGCCAGCCCTGAGCTCCCAGGAGAGGCCTGCAGGGGCCCTGGCCTGGCCAGGGAGTCAGGCTTCCCTGAGGAGGTGCCCGGGAGCAAGCTCTGGGCACCCACCCCATCCATATGCCTTACCTGGGAGGTGACGCAGGGCCCAGGGCAAGTAGGGGATGCCAGGCTGGGCTTGGGTTTCAAAGTGGCCGCTGAGCTCTCAGGGATGGGGATGGAGGACGGCTGGGAGGCTGTGGTGGTCCCTGGGCACCCTGAGAGGAAAGGTGGAATGTTTATAGAAGCTCCTGCCCCTCCCCCAATCGGAGCCACCCCAGAACAGATGGGGGACAGTGTTTGCACCGGACATGTAAACCTCGAATGATGGAAGGTGAGGCAGTCCAGGTGACTCCGCAGGGACCACAAGCTCCACCAGAGGGCTGGGAGCGACTAGCAGCTGGGTCCCAGCTCCCACCCAGCACCCAGGGCCCTGGCCCTGCACCTGAGGGGCCCTTGGTCTTGGTAACATTCTTAGGCTTCCTTTTCCGAGTCTGGATGCTTTCCTTCTTCATTGCCAGGGGCCGGGGCACCTGGCAGAGACATGCAGGGGTGGGCGGCGGGTCCCTCTCGCTGCTCACCCCAGGGCCCCTGTACAGCCAGGAGCCCTGCTGGGCTGCTGCCGCCTGGGCTGCTGCTTCCCTCCAGGTGGGTGGAGGAGCTGTCCCACCCCAGATTCCTGTAGCCGTCAGGGCCAGGGGGGCTGCGGGGTGCAGAGGTAAGACTAAATGTCCAGCTGCTGCCCCTGGCTGAAAGGCTGTGACAGAGCCACAGTGACGTGATGAGCCTCAGTGAGCCCATCTGCACAATGGGCCTGAAAGTAGCAGTATGTGGGGCCCCATGTGTAACACGGCCAGCCCCAGCCCCACCCACCTCATTCCTCCCCAGCTCCCTGGTCCCTAAGTGCCAGGAAGGCTGGTCAAGTGACCCAACTGGGGATCCCTGTCCCCAGCCCAGGCTCAGCAGCCCCCAGCCTCTCCCCCATCCACCTCCCCACTCACCCCGTGCAGCTTTGTGTAGAGTCCGCAGGCATTACACACGGGCTCGCCGTCGGCATTGCGCCGCCACAGCGTGGTGGTGGTCGTGTGGCAGTTGGTGCAGCAGAGGCCGGCACGGCGGGTCGAGGACTGTGGGAGGGGAAGGCCAGTGAGACCCGGTGCTGGGGGCCCAAGGTTCTGGGCTGCTGGGCTGCTGGGCTAGGCACAGCTGGAGGAGGGGATGGAAGTGGACTCAGCCTGACCGGCAGCCAGGCCTGGCCCTGCAGCCGCTAAGGCAGTGGTTCTCAACCTTCTGGCCCTTTAAACACAGTTCCTCATGCTGTGACCCAACCATAAAATTACTCTCGTTGCTACTTCATAACTGTCATGTTGCTGCTGTTATGAATCGTCATGTAAATATCTGATATGCAGGATGGTCTTAGGCGACCCCTGGGGTCGAGATCCACAGGTGGAGAACCGCTGTGCAAAGGTGTTGTGAGGCTGTCCCGGAGTCCATGCCCCATGAGCCTATGCCCCCTGAGCCTGGCACAGGTCACTTCACTTTTGGGTCTCAGTCTCCCCATCAGTGAAATGGGGGTGATACCAGATCACCGCAGGCCTGTTGTGGGGCTAGACCCCATATTTCTACGGTGGAATGGCACCTCCAGAGGCCAGGCCCCAGGCTGGATGTGTGGGAACCTTCTGGTCCTCTGGACACCTGCCTCCCAGGACCTGGGACCTAGCATGGGCATAAGTCAACAACTCTTCACTGGACAGTGGGCTGAGGGCACCAGCCTCATTGTGCCTTATGTCAGAGTAAGACTGGGCCCATCCGGAACCTTCCAAAGGCTGTTTCCTTCCCGTGTGTCCTGTTAGAGCTGACCCCAGGCCTGCAGGTCCATATCCGACGAGGGACCCAAACCTCCCTGCTTAGGTGCCTGATGGGGCCCAGACAAGGGATCCTGAGAGCGAGCTGTTTAAGACTCCGGAACGGAGACCTGACAGGGCAGAGAGGTCTGAGAGGCCCTCCCACGCCTGGCTCCCAGAGCCTAGCCACCTCTCTCTCAGCACAGATTCTGCCCGACTCACATTTTCGTGTTTGAATCGAATCTTGTCACCCATAGTCTGGGAGCTCCAGATGCTCTGTTCCAGGCCCAGGGCCCCCAAAGGTACCTCGGACCCGAAGCCCTTCCCCGCATCCCAGCAGCATCGCCTGCCGGTGGCACCACCCCTCCCCAGATACCTGCCCCCAGACTTTGTCCCGAGGATGCTGCTCTCTCCTCACTCAGCCACTGCCTCAGATGCCCCTGAACTTGTCCCATCCTGTCCTCCACTTGCACTTCCCCTGCCTGGTCCCCGTGCAGCCAGGGCCAGCCTAGGCCACATCTGCCACAGAAGCCCATGAGGACCCCATACTTAAAACTTTCCCAAGGAGCTATGTCCCCTCCTTGGTGTTGTCCAGTCCAAGACCCAGCCCAAGGGCAATCAAGAGACTGCCAGACCAAGCCACAAAGGCACCTGCCCTGGGGGTCAGGGGTCAGCAGACAGGCCAGCCTCCACCTCCCCACCTGTCAGCCGTCTCTAGGACCCTTCCTTCTGCAATGACTGAGCGCAGCAAACCTCATGGAAACCCAACTCCCCAGGCTGTGGTCAGTGGTCAAGGGCGCAGACCTGACCCCTGGGAATGGCCTGGGAAGGGAGTGGGGCCTTGTCTGAAGCCTGGGCACCAGCCATTCTCAAGAAAACTCAGGCCCTGGAAAGACTCTCCACGGGCAGAGGCCACAGACCAACCGCATCCAGAGAGCAGCTGCTTCCCCTGGACACCAGGGTCTCCCCTGCCCCTCCCCTCCACCTGCCCCTCGGTGCTGGGAGCTGTGCACACAGAGGTGCCTGCATGCAGAATACACACAAAAGCACCAGCCCGTCCTCCACCTGCCACCCAAGATTGCGACCTAGCCTCCCTCTCCCGGGGAGTGTGAGGGGACACCGGGAAGCCGTGTCTGAAATTCCTACGGCGAGCACAGGTCCAAGTTGAGAAATTGGAGATTAAATTAAAATTACGAAAATGGGGAAAAAACAACCATGAAAAAAATCCCATGTGTTTGCTCATTGATTTTGCCCTCTCACTAGACTCGTTTCAGAGAGGAAACTGAGGCTCAGAGGCCCTGAGAGGCCATGTGCCCTCAGGTGGGCGGACTCAGCGCAGGACCTGCCTCCCAGTGGGGACCAGCGCTGCGGCCGCTCTCGGGCCCTGACTGCCGATGCTCCCTGCCCTGCACTTGGTTTGCTGATTTGGTCTGTTCTTCTCAAATGAAGTGAAACTTCAAAGGCTGCGGGGCCACCTGAGCTCTGGGGCATCCAATGAAGTCAGGGCGGGGCACACTCTTCACACGAGGAGGGACGCTCTGGGAAGATAATCAGCCTGCAGGTCACACATGCACCAGCAGCCTCGAAAAACGGCTCCAATTTGAAATGGTTCCCGGGTCATCTTGGAAGGGGAGACATATGTGGGGGACATTAACTGATAAGCTCATGTCCCTGTTGCTCAGGGCAAACTTGGTGGGGACAAGAGCCTGCGAGGCAGGGCTGGGCCAGAGGTACACCCGGCCAGTGAAGAGTCAGAGCTCCAGTCAAGGTCCGACGTCCCCGCGCCCTGCCACTTCCGGGGCTGGCAGCAGGCTGCCACAGGCCAACGAGCCTACCGTCCCTGACTCTGGCTGCGGTCTCCAGTGTCGAGGGGCTGACGGGGCTGCAGAGCAGCTGCCTGACAGCAGGCGCTGGGGAGGCCCACAGTGACGGAAACCACCACAACTGTCCGCCCTGTCTACCCTGACCGAGACCCTACTTAGGCCGAAGGTGCACCCAGCCTGCTAGTGACTAAGGAGGCCCATGGGATGCAGAGGGCAGCAGCTATGAGCCTGCAGGGAGGGGTGCTTGTTATTGTCGCATTCCTGTACCTTGGGGACACGCTTCTAGGGTGTTAGTAGTCATTTAAGGTCGGACAAGGTTTTCCTGAGGAGGCCCCTCCTGGGACTTCAGGTCTGACCGCACCAGGGACAGTGCGACACTGGAGTGGGGGGAAGCCTGAGGTCACGGGTCCAGCCTCTCTGAGAGTCTCGGTTTCCACACCAGCCTGGCCCTGCCAGGACCAGCCACAGGGCAAGCATTGGGGCTGCGCTCTCTGAATGCCAGGCAGGAATCCCAAAGTGAGCCCGAGTGAACCCCTAAATGCTGCTTCGGGGGAGACAGGTAAGACCCCTGCCCCACATGAGAAAAACTTCTTGGGCGTGTTCCACTGAGATCTGCGTGGCCTGGACATGGGGACCAGGCTGTGCACCCCCATGGCCCATGCCTTGGGGAGATGAGTGGTCTCCAGGGCTCTCCCCCGTAGCAGGCATCCTAAGTACCCTGTGTTCCCCGGCCCAGCAAGCAGAGGCCTCACCAGGCCAAGTGCCCAGACAGCCTGTTCACAGAGCCAGACAAAGCCGAAGTGCTCGGCAGAGCTGTCTGATCTCGCTTTTACCATACAGAGTGGGGACAATTCCTAAATTCATTGCCCAGGGGCCTGGGCCAGGAGACCCAGGACAGGGGCAGGGGGCTCAGCGTGAGGGGGACTCAGGGGACCCTGAGGTGGACAGTCCTGGCCGGTACCCAGGATCTGCCATGGGCTCTGTGTGCCCAGGGCTCTGGCTGTTGTGAGGATAACCATCTCAGTGCTTAGAGGGCAGCCCTGCCTGCCCACCCCCAAGTCAGGGGTTTCCTGCTGGGAGGTGGGCCCTACAAAGGGTGGGGACACCATCTTGTCCCGATGACCAGTGTGTCCTTGGCACCTAGCTCGGGGCCTGGCACAGGAGGAGTAAAGAGCCCGAGGACGGCTGGCTGCTGCTTGGGGTCCCCCAGTACCCTCCCCTCTTAGCTTGTTTCCCCTCAGTGAGGGACGCACCAGACAGGGCAGTGGAGCACACTCGGGGGCGGGGGTCATGAATGCAGGGGCAGAGACAAGAGTGTGGACTGACGTGGACTCTAAGGGGCCCCCCTCTCTCTGAGAGGCACAGTGTGAGTGGAGGAAGGTTGGGGAACCCACAGAACCCCAACTCAGGCCAGAACAGAGGGTGCAAACAGCGGCCACTCTGCTGCTTCCCACCTGCCCAGTCTGAAGCTCGGAGGTTGGCCCGATGCTCCCGTAGCTGCTTCGGTTTCTAGTGCAGGCCTGCAGCTGCGCCCCACGCAGCCCAGAATGGCAACTGTGGTGGCTGGCTGGGCTACCCCACAGTGTCAGCCAGCGATCAGCCCCCTCCACACCTGCCAGGGCCTGCTGCACCAGAACCGGCCAGAACTGGCCAGAACCGGCCGATTGACCCTGACAGAGCTCATCCCAGCATTAGACCCGCAGCACTGTACCCCTGCCCAGACCTCGCAGGAGCCGCTGGCGCGCTGCCTTAGCTCGAAATCAAGCAGTCCCTCCACTTCCTTACACAGTCTCGGGAACATTAAAGCAACTTCACCCCTTTGCTCGGCCTCTGGAGCTCTGCCCCGCTTGGGGCGAAAGTCCGGCTCCCAGGCCCCAGCTCCCATCAGGCTCCAGCGGAAGGAATCAAAAGTGAAAACAAGATTTGTCCAGAGAACAACGGAGCCACCAGGGGAGTGGTCCCGCCCCTCCAGGATTGGGGACAGCGGACCCAGCGCCCTTGCGGAGTCCCCCACACAGCATCCAGCTTCCTCTTCAGCCCACGCCAGGTCCCCTTAGGCCCCCGCCACCTGGCCAGACAAGAAGCTTGTCACCCTCAAAGCCACAGAGCTGAGCCCCCAGCAGGCTGTCCCGACCCAGCCTGGGAGACAGGCAGACCCCACCGAATCCCAGCTTCAAGCTTGGGGAGGAGGTCCTCTGTCCCTTCCCGCCAGGGCAGTAGGGAGGCGCCGACACCCCTGGGGGCATCCCCAGAAGGCACCTGGGTCTGGACTCCCACGCTGCGGCTGGGTCCCACACTCACCAGGCGCTTCTGGGGCCGCACGAGCGGCCGGTTGACTCCGTTCATCTTGTGGTAGAGGCCGCAGGCATTGCACAGGTAGTGGCCGGTGCCGTCCCGGCGCCAGAGCGGTGTGGACAGGGCCCCGCAGTTGACACACTCCCGACCTTCGCCAGGGAACTCCTCCAAGAAGTCAGACACTGCGGGGACAGGCAGCACATGGGACGGGCCCTGTCCCTCCCTGGCGCTCGAGGGCCTCTACAGCACTTTCTCAAACTTTTAAAAGTTGTGCCTTAAATTTATCTTATTGCAAAAATTTATATTATCTAGTTGTAAATTTACAAGCAGTAAAGTTGGTGCGAATTTAGAACACTCCTCAGGGTGGTTTTATAAGGTGGGGAAGGTTTCATAAATTAAAGGTCGGTGCGGAAAACAGGGAACTGCCCCCAACCCCAGCCGGAGTCCAGCTCTAGGGTCTGTGATTCCCACCCGCTGGAGAGGCAGGGGGTCTGCGGCAGTGGGAGCCTGGGAGGGGCCTGTCCTTCTCCAAGCGACAGCCCCCGCGGGCCGCATCTCCAGATCCTACACGGACAGGGCTGTCTGCTTGGCTGGGTCGCCACTTGGGGAGGCAGCACAGCGGGCACCCAGCACCCGACCTCGGCTGCCAGGTCGGGGGGCAGGGCAGGGCGGGGCTGGCATCAGTCAGCACCCGGCGGTGGGCGCCTCGGCCCAGCAACCCGCTTCCTGCGCTGAGGAGGCGGGGGCGCCGACAGGCAGGTCTGGGCTGAGGCTGGCGGCGCAAGGATTGGCCCGAGGGGTCCCTGAGGGTGGCAAACCAAGGCCCGGGTTTCGCTGGGCCACAGGGGGAGAAGGTGTCGGTGCCTGTGTTCAGCGTATGGGTCTGGCATCCAATTGTCCCGACTTTATAAAAGCGCTTCCGAAACCTTTCAGAGACGTTTACCGCGCGGGCCCAACGGGCACCATCCAAAATGCTGGCTTCGGATGAAGGAAAGGTAGACATGGGCACATTTGCTTCTAATGTGTAAAAAGAATTCAGGGCCCCGGGCTCCGTGTGGGTGGTGAGGCCGTGGCAAAGGCTGCGTCGTCGGGTCCTGGCGCCCCGGGCTGGGTGCCCCCACGGGGAAAGCTCTGCGTTTCGTAGGGTGCGGGGGGCACTCCGGAGGCCGAGGACCCAGTGGAGCTGCCCCAGCCCCGCACTCACCCAAGGTGGCTCTTCGACCAGGAAGGCCCGCCGGGCGGCCCTGGAGACTGTGCAGAACGCTGCCCTCGAAGGGTCCGGAGGCCCAGGACGGGGCCACCTCGGTGCTCACATAGGCCGGGTACGCGGTGGGGTACGAGGCGCCCACGGGCCGCCCGAGCGGGGCCGGGTACGGGTCTCGAGCCAGCAGTGCGCCGTGGTAGGCGCCGCTGTCCCGGCCTCCCGCGCCGCCGCCGCCGCCCGGCCCCGGGGGGCTGTGCGCGAAGGAGAAGGGGGTGGCTCCGGCCGGCTGGGAGGCTGGCGGGTGCGGGCTGCCTGAGACGAAGGCAGACGAGTCCGCCGGGGCCGCGGGCACCCAGGCGGGGTGCGCGGCAAGCGCGGAGGGCTGGGGGCCAGGCTCACACGCCGGCAGGTAGGGCAGCATCGAGGGGACGCGCGCCGGCGGCACGAACACCGGGGAGCCGGCGCCTGGGGCGCGCAGAAAGGCGCCTGAGTCTGCGTAGCTGGCCTGGCCGGGGCTGGGGGCCATCGTCAGGCTCTGGTACATCTTCCCGGAGTTGCCCCGACCTGCGGGCAGAGGGACGGGCCTTGAGGGCGTCAGGGCAGCTCTGCGCCCCCGCAGCCTGCGCTCCCGCCCGGCAGGTGCGGCCACTCGGGCCGCACTCCCCACCTTCCAGCCAGGAGCTCTAGGGGCAAGTCCCGTTGCTGCGGGGCAGTCCGGCGAGGGGCAGCCCGCTCACAGCCGGAGCTCCAAGCTCACCTCCTCCGCGGGCTGGGCTCCGAGACTCCCGGGCGGGCTCAGAAGAAGGGTCCGGGGCGGCCCGCCGGAGGGTGCGGGGCTTGGGCGCCAGGCCACCGGGCGGCCTCACCGGCTCGTCGTGCGCGCCGACGGCGCGGTGGTTGCGGTGGGCCGGGGCAGGCGGTCTGGAGACTGGGGGCCGGGCGCGGGGCTCCGCTGGGAATCCCGGGGCTCCAGCCGCCCCGCCCCGGCCCGCCGCGCCGTCCCTCCCCTCCCCTCCCCTCCCCTTCCCCGGGGCGCCCCTCCTCCCTCCCCCCTCCCAGCGGGGTCAGTGCCGGGGCTGCGTCCGCGGCGCCACGTGACCGAGCTGGCTCGGCCCGCGGGCCCCGCAGGAGGGCGACGAGGGCGCGCGGCGCGGGGCACCCAGCGTCGAGTCCTGCCAGCGCAGGCGGCAGGAGCCGGCGGTGTTTTCGGGCCGCCCGGTAGCGGGGCTCGTGAGTCCCAGGCCCGGATCCCACGAGGCTGGCCTGGAGTTGCGTGTCTGTGGGATGGCACCCGTTATTGCGCCCCTGGACTCAGCGCCGGGGTCGGTTCCCATGGGGACCGTCCGCCTCCGTGTCCCTGGACTTGAACCCGGCCCGCGCAGAACTCTGTGGGAGCCCCAGCGTCTCCTCCACACGGACCAAGGGATCACTGGGTGGCCGGGCCTTGGCTGGGGTGTGGCGAGGTTGGCAGGCCATTTGGATGCACCTGCCCTTCGAGGTCCCAGCCCCGCGTCTGCCCGACCCGACCCGTAGGTGGGCTTTCACTCGCTTGCCTCTGGGGACAGGAGTCGTGGAGGTGCCCAGGCACTGCCTGAGTGGGAGGGACAGTTGTAGCGTGTGGCCCAGTGGCCTCCTGCTCAGCTCTGCTTCCCTGCTAAGCTCTCCGAGGGCTCCCCGACAGGGGGGGCGCCCCCATTCGGGGCCATGGTGCTTGGGGCCCAAATGTTTTTCTTTCTCAGGAACGGGCCTCAGCTCACTTCCTGGGTGACCGCCTCTGCGGCACTGGACGGGTGGGGCACCGCGGGCCCGGTTCCCTTCTCCAGGACAGCACACAGATTCAGGTGCACACCGAGGCGCCCAGAGTGGAGTGTCCTGAGTGGAGTGTCCTGGAATGTGGCAAGCGGTGTCCCCACTCACCCTGAGCCAGGGACCCCACAGAGGGCTCCACGCGGGCTCTTCCCAAGCCTGGCGTCTGCCATTGGGGCGGGAATGGGCCCTTCAGGGCTCCCAGCGTCCTGCTTTGCCTGCCAGTCACTCTGCCCTCTGCATCCAAGATGCTGAGTGGGCCCGTGGCTCCCCCTCTCCCTACTCGCTATTTTTGGGGTTCTGGACTCGGCCCCTCTACCCCCACCCCATCCGGACTCACTCCCACATTCTCTCTTCTTGCTATGCGCCCCAGCAGGGCGAGGGCGGAGAGAGGTCCCGGTGTTGTTCAGAGTCCTGGAAACTCGCTGTGCCTGGAGCCCTGTGGGCTCCAGTGTGACCTCCTCCACCCGCTGAGCCTGGACCGGGGACGGCCCTCGGAGCCCAGGTGACCCTGAAAGTTTCAATGCAACAGGAAAATGCCAAGCCAGCACTGGGTAAGGAGAAATTAAAAAGGGGAGACTCTACTTGGGGAGAGCCCCCCACCCCCAAAAAAAGGTCCCGAGAAAGAGGAAAGATCCGCAGCAAACCTGGGATCATTGAATCATTGGATCAGTGGGGGAGGCTTGGAATAAAATCCAGCCACCTTCTTGATGTGCTGTGCCTATTTAGTCCTCACATCAGTCTTAGGAGATAGGTTGTTATTCCCATTGCAGTTGGGGAAACAAAGCAGAGAGGTTAGCTAACCTGTCCGTCACACAGCTAGTAATTCAACAAGTAATTAAAACCAAGTCTGCAAAACTGGACATAAGGAGGTGCTCTCTGGTCATGTTTTCTGTATTAACAAATCTCTAAATTAGACGTATTTTATGTTTACAATTAAAAGGCTGAGACCACATCCAGAGGGTATTTGGAGCGAGAAGCAGAGTGGCAGAGCTGCCTCGGAATCTGCCTCAGGAAGGTTCTCCTTAGCTGCTCCAGGCCTGGCCTGGCCCTGCAGGGCGGTGGGGGCAGGGCTGCCTTCCCTCGGGGCCCCTCCCTGCACAGTGCAGCAGCCCGGTCACTACAGGCTCCGTCCCCCAAGGGCAGTAGAAGCAGAGGCTGGACACCCTGGACGCACAGTGACAGGGGGAGGGCTGCCTGCGACAGCATCTGGATCCCCTCATGAATTCCTTTCTACTTGAACAAAAAAGGAGGCATCTCAGCCGAAAGTACAAAGCCCAGGTCCCTCCCCACTCTACCCAACCTCGCCCAGCCTCCCCTGGCCCTGCACACGCCACCTGCTGATGTTCAAGGACCCTGTCACCCTTCGTGGGGCTGCCAGTCTCCGTGGGCCCTCAGGAGGGAGGCGAGTGCCCCAACCACCAGGCCCCCACTCTCCTTGCTGCTGCATCAGCTGCAAGCCTGTCTCTCCCCTCAGCCTTTGCCCGAGCTGCTCCCTAGCTTGGAGGCTCCCTTCTTTGTCCTTGCCTCCACTTGCTGAGCACCTACAGACCCTCAGGCCCAGCTTGCAAGGCCCCTCTGTCTGTGGCCTCCCTGAAAAGTTGCTCTGTCTCCTCGCTTGTGCCTCCCCATGTTTTGTGGTCAGATGACCATGTGCGCTGTCCTGCTTCCCCAGCAGACACCGAACCCCGAGGAAAGCTTGGGGGACAGCAAGTCAGAGTATGAACTCCAAGTAGTCAGACCTTCTTCAGGGCTCTGTTTTGCCACCTCAAGGCTGTGTGACCTTGGGTGAGTTCCTTTTCTCTCTGTACCTAAGTTCATCTGTAAAGTGGGGGGTGGGGGGTGGGGGTGGAGGGGTGACAATGATGCTTGCCCTGCACACTGGCTCTGGGGAGGATTCATGAATGGGAGACGCCAGGCCTTATGCACAGCCCGCACTGTGGATGACCCAGTCGGGGCCTCCAGTTGGCTGCTGAGTTCTTGGGCTCCGTATCATTTATGAAACCCAATCTGCTTTCAAAGCCCCTTGCTGACGCTCAGCAGCATGACAGCTGGCAGGCCCTTCGGCCAGGTCACAAGACAGCCCACTTAGAGAGGGGTCCCTGGGGAGGGACCCAAGGCAAGTTTGATTTTGGGGAGATGTAATCACACAGGTCCATCTCCCTGTCAGGAGGAGTGTATGTATGGTCAATGTCCTGTCACATGAGGGACATTTATGAGCAGCTTCCAGTCCCTACAGGCTCTGTCCCACAGGATGGGCACGTGGCCGCAGGGGCCGGAGACAGGGCTGGGGGATGCACAGGGCTAGGCCTGTCCCAGGGGAGGAGTGAACTGGGAGTCTCTGGCTTCCCTGGGCCTGAGCTCCGGTGAGAATGGACAGACAAATAGATGGCTGGGCAAGGCAGCCCCTCATGTCTGCGGTTTGTAACTTCCTTCACGGAGAGTGACAGCTCGCTGAATGCCTGGGACTCAGCAGGGCCGCGGGTCATAAAACTGCCAGACGCTAATGCTGACCTCTGTGATGACCCACTGCCCTGTCAGATCAGCCGCCGGCCTGACCTTGAATGCAACCGTGTGGTTCCTGGGCCCTTTGTAACTGCAGGCCCCTGATTTTCCCAGAGACGATAAAAATGAAAACCACAGGTCACTCTATGGAGTTACAGCATTTGATTTAAAAGTGGTTCCACCGTGGCTTCCAGCCTGAGAGCTTCCCCACAGCAGGCAACGCCACTCCTTCCCTGGACCAGGGTTTTGCCTTGAGCAGCTCATGACCAGGGCCCTTTACTCCTTCCCTTGAGCGTTGTCGAAATTCACGATGCACTAACACACACACTTAGCATGAGCAGCAGCCATGTGGTTGGGGTCTCGGAAATCCTGCCTATAAAACAATAACATGCACCCTGTCTTGTGACCGCAGCCGTTCCTACAGCCCTGCCTGCAGCATGTGCCCTGGGCCATGCTGGTGCAGGGACCAGGCCTCCGCAGGATCTCAGGCCTGGTTCACTTTGGAGGCACTGGAGCTTTTCATCGCTCTGTCTCCCTTATGTTCTCTTCTGTTTAAAAATGCCCTTTCTTCTCTCCTCCTTTTCTGTCCCCACTTGTCTCTCTATTCCTCCTCCACTCTTGCCTCCTCCTTCCTCCTGGGGAGGACATGCAGGTGCTTGGTCACCCAGCCCTGATCTGGACTGTTCTTAGATCACAGCGTCTCCTGGACAGTGAGCATCAGTGAGCTCCAGGCCTGCCTCCTGGCTCTTCCCACCAGGGACGGCCCAGGAGCCAGCCTCCCGCCACCACCCCTGTGGGCAGGAAGGTGGGGTTTCCCGCCAAGCGCAGAAGCTTATTTCTTTCCAACTGTGTCAGCTCAATGTACAGCCTCCGTGGTGGGGCCCTGCATCAGCTGCTCCTGCTGGCCCGAGTGACTTCTGTGAGAACACAGGGACGTTCGAAGGGTGCCGAAGCATCAAAAAGTCTGGACAGAAGAAGAACGATGAAGGGCTGGGACCACGTGTGCCCTTTATTTATATCTTTTAGGGGGTTTGCATTTCCATATTTTCCACTCTGAACACACACTGCACTCACACATTGAATGCAGTGTAGGTAAGTCACGTCTCCTGGCGTCTGGCTGATGATGCTCCAGAAGTGTCCTGGGGCACTTGCCTGCATGTGGCAGTGCTGGGGGCTTTGATGGGCACAGGAGGCCTGTCGGGCAGTGAGAGCCAGGTGCCTGTGAGTCAGGTGCACGTCCAGCCTCCCTGCATTTGCGGACTCACAGATGCACCCGTCTGCCTGAGCAGAGAGGGGCACAGATGGTGACCTGGACAGTGACCACAAAGGGTCTCCCTGAACTCCTCGTGGCCCTGTCTAAGCAATGTCATCTGGGTGGTGCATTTCTGAGGATCTGGGCCGTTCTCTCCCCAGTCCTGGGCTCTGGGGGCGCCCAGAGCTTACACCTGTATACCTGCACGTGTGTGTACGTGTGTTTGCACACACCCATGAGCACACATGTAGATACATTCGAGGGTTTCTCTCCTTTTTGACCACCCCTAGGCCCCCAGTGGGAAGCTGCAGCATTGGTCCTAAGTTCTCTGCTCCCATCTGGCCAGTCATTTCTGTCAGCCACGGCCGGGCCCAGAGCAGGGGAAGGCGAGTGACCCGGAGCCTCAGGACCGCCAGACCCTCCTTGGCCTCAAAAGGTCATAATGCTTTGTGACCTGTGGGCAGGTCTGGTGTTTGTGGAAACCTCTTTCCTGGTCATTAGAGGTCTTGCTGGGCCAGGAGCTGGGCCAGGCCTACTGACATCTCAATGGGGAGGGGCTGTGCAGCCCCCCTCAATTCCCCTGCAGTCCACAGCCTTTGTGGACAGGGTGGGGGGATCAGGCAGGCTCTGGACACTTCACAGTGGGGAGCATCCCCACCTGTCCTGGCTGGGAGCTGCTGCCTGCTAATGCCTTGGGACGCTTGCCTGCATGTGGCAGTGCTTGGGGGCTGCTGCAGGAGAGCTTTGGGATGGGAGTTGGGTGTCACCTTGAAGAGTCAGTACCTTGGGTCCTATTTGTGGGAAGGGGCACTTGCATCTCAGGGTGAGGGTCCTGGGCCTCCTCCTCCTGAGATCTCGGTCAGTGGCAACATCCTGGGACAACTCTGGCCCTGGGGACAGGCCGGTCCCACCGGGGATGTGGTGTCATGACCAGCTCTGTCACTATAGGCTTAGTCAGTACAGGCTGTGTCACTATAGGCTGTGTCACTGCAAATTCTGTCACTACAGGCCGTGTCACTACAGGCTGTGTCACTATAGGCCGTGTCACTACAGGCCATGTCACTATAGGCTGTGTCACTATAGGCTGTGTCACTGCAAATTCTGTCACTATAGGCCGTGTCACTACAGGCTGTGTCACTACAGGCCGTGTCACTACAGGCCGTGTCACTACAGGCCGTGTCACTACAGGCCGTGTCACTATAGGCTGTGTCACTACAGGCCGTGTCACTATAGGCTGTGTCACTATAGGCTGTGTCACTGCAAATTCTGTCACTATAGGCCGTGTCACTACAGGCTGTGTCACTACAGGCTGTGTCACTATAGGCCATGTCACTATAGGCCGTGTCACTACAGGTTCTGTCACTGCAGGCTGTGTCATTACAGGTCGTGACACTGCAGGCTATGCATCTACAAGCTGTGCCACTACAGGCTGTGCCACTATAAGCTTTGTCACTACAGGTCGTGTCACTACAGCTGTGTCACTGCAGGCCGTGTCACTGCAGGCTGTGTCACTGCAGGCCATGGAAATGCAGGCCGTGTCACTAGTCTATGGGGGTGTTGTAGGGAAATGAGACAATGTCCCTGGACTCTCAGGAGCTCTGGGGTATAGGGGACTGGGAAGTGACACCAGTGTTGGAAAAGTCCCCGACCTGGATGAGCGAGGAGGAGAGATGTCGCACTGCTGCTGCTGCTGTCTTGGCCACCAAAACCGCAGGGCGGTCTCACGGGTCAGTGCCCTACTGACTCCAGTCGGGATGAAACCCAGTTCCTGGCTCCCAGGCTGCCCAGGCTCACCGCCGGCGAGGCTCCTGGCAGATGCACCGGGTCTGGAGCGTGGGGCGGGCAGGTTGGTGGATACTCCTCCAGGCTGACCTCGGGATGGCCGCTGGCTCCAGCCCGACTCTCATCGTCCCAGGCTGCGCCTGCCTCGAGCCGCCCGCCCATTCCTCATGTGCAAAGAATTTCCAAGCCGCCAACGCCGCTGCAGCTGGAACATTTCTCAGATGGATCGTTTGCAGGAGCTGCGTCCCAGTCTCCTGTTGCAGACGTGGGCTTGCATCCCACCCCATCCCCTGCCCTGGCTCCACTTCCTCTGGAGAGAAGATAAGGGGCTGCTGGCATCTGGTGGGCTGGCGAACCCGCTTAGCAGGCAGACAGGGAGGCGCCAGAGCCTGGGGAAGCTCCTCTTTTCTCCTCTTCCCTCTGGGGTGCATCTGAACTTAGGGGTCCTCTCCAGCCAGCCAGGGGGGATGTGCTTGGAGGGGCAACTGGCACACAGCTGCGCTCTTTCCTGGGGGGCTGCTGGAGCTGGGCACTGCCAAGGTGGGCATGCGTGTTCTCTCCTGACTCCTCCACCAAGTCAGTGCTGGAGGCCCCGGGCTGGGTGCTTGGAGGAGAGAGTGTGGGGCAGAGGTGAGGAAACGCAGTCAATGCAGGAGCTCTGCAGGGTCGGCTAGGCCATGCGGACAGATCCTGGTAGTTCTGACCGCGGCTTAAGAGAAGCCACCCAACCCGGCACCTCTGGGCACAGCGGGGTGCCCTGCCTGAGCCTCCTGTCTGAGAGCATCGAGACCAGAGGTTGCAAATAGGCAGTGGTGGGTCTTGACCCACCGTGTTTTAAAAGTGGGAAAATTTTATATAAAAATGCAGATTTCTCTTCTCTTGGAAATAAGAAGTCACAGCCTGCTGTGTGACACAGGGCACGTTTCTGCTCAGCCTGAGTTCCTCCTTTAAAACGGGCAGGGACACCCCTGGTTGCCAGAGACCACGCCCCTCCTGATGTCTCACCATTCTCTGCACGCGGCCGACTCCAGACTCAGATATTTCATTGAAAGGCCAGACTCCCACACGGAGGCTGGGCCCGCATCACTGACTGACTGATTTCAGCAAGAGCTTGTGCCTCCCAAGCCGGGCCTCTCCATCCACAGGGGGCTGGTGTCTGTGTCACGGGCGTTCTGAAGCTGGAGTCACAGATGCCCACCATCGAAGGTGGGCCAAAGCCAGCCCCTGCACTGGCAGGTCCTTCTGTGCACCCGACTCCCACGGTGATGCGAGGATTTGTGCCCACGTGTGCTGGTTTCCTGTGTCTCTGCTGCTGAAGGAATCCATAAAACACACCCCCCTTTGAGAGTGGCTAGACTAGTTGTAACTTCAGGTCTTTACCTGTTTTCTCAATCAGCAGAAGCGACAGGGAGGGGTTCATGATACCTTCGACATCAACAGGCAATCCTGAAGTTGGAAGGTTTGGGGTCACTTGAAGAGCCTCCGGACTTGAGGGGCTGTGTTTAGTCTCTTCTCCATGGGGACAGACCTCAGGATTACCCTCTTTGAGCCTTAAAAGGTTTAGACAAATGGGAGACTTGGAACAGGTTTCTTGAAGGATGAGGCCTCATAGACATTTCTTGAAAAGGCCTCTGGGATTAAAAGAGTGAGGCTGAAACAGAGTGAAATAGGCTTAAAAAGATAACATTTGGGAGGACTTTCTACCCTCATCTTTTTTTAAAAAAAATATAGGTTATTGATTTTTTTACAGAGAGGAAGGGAGAGGGATAGAGAGTTAGAAACATCGATGAGAGAGAAACATCAATCAGCTGCCTCCTGCACACCTCCTATTGGGGATGTGACTGAAACCAAGGTACATGCTTTTGACCGGAATCGAACCTGGGACCTTTCAGTCCGCAGGCCAATGCTCTATCCACTAAGCCAAACCGGTTAGGGCTACCCTCATCTTTTGTTTGCAATGAGCAGCATGATGGGACTGGGAGAAAGCTGGCATTCAGTGTTTTCCAGGTGTATTGGCTAGGGAATCCTCTTTTGAGAGGCATTTCCCAGGACTAATGTTCCCCCAAATACTCTTTAAGCAATGCTAGACTAAGCAATATGACATGTACAGCACTTTTGTTATGCATTTGTCATTTCCATACCTGTCACACCCTCCACCTTGCTCCCTACTGTCTGGAGGGGAAGTGTCTTGTTTTTCTCTGTGTGTCTGTCAGGGAGAGGTGCTCGCATACAACATGCAGAACAAGGAGCAGTCCCACAGCGACCGTCTTTGCATAAGGAGGCCATGCCTTAGAGCAGGACAGTGGAAGAAATGGAGTCTCCCCGCTTCTGGTATCTTTTCTCGGGAAGGCAGGACCTGCTTACTAGCCAAAGGGGGATTAATGTCCTGGGCCTCCTGAGTTTTTCCACATGTAGCCTCCTGGAGCTCCCTCTGGTTTCTCTCCACAGGCTGTTCACACTTTCCCCACTTATGGGGCTGATAAGTCATGCAGCTGACAGCTGGCAGCATTGGTCCAGGGAGGAAACTATTAACCGTGGAGATAAGCTTGTGAAGTCAGGGCTAGTCCCCCTGCTTGGACAAGGAGCAGCAAAGGCCCTGCCGAAGACTGTACAGAGTGGAGGGCTGGAGCAGGGGTGTTGGCCCAGCCCTGCTGTGGCATTTTCCACTGTTGGTTTTGCCCGGGTCTGATAACGGTGCTTGCTCTGGCCAGAGCCTTCTCATGGCTTATCTGGCCAAGTAATCCTCTGGCTTTGGTTGGAGAACACCAGCGCCTCCCTCCCTGCGCCCTTCCTGGCCCCCATAGGCACTTGGGAATAGAGTGGAGGGAGATGGGGTGTGGAATAAATCCCCCTCTTCCTCTTGTTACCTTTCTCAACTCATTTTGGGGCCACAGGGGATGAGGAGGCCCCATTGGACAGAGATGTCTTACCTGAGGGTATGGGTCCTGTCCATACTGAGCCCCAGTCCCAGATCCCCATGTACTACAGCCTGTGCCTACAAATCATTTCTAATGGTTCCAAGCTTCAGACTGGGCCCTGGAGCTATTTTGCTTTAGGGGAGAGGTCAGCCTGTCTGGGGGTAGAGAAAGACAAGGGAATGAATGGCTCCTGGTGTTACAGGTTGAGAAACTATGAGTCCAAGTGTGTGCAAGGAGGTACAGCCATCTCCAGCGTCCTGACCTCAGCCCCCAGCTCTGCCCCTGCCCACTTGAGGCCTTGCAGGGGGCCTTTCCTAGGACTGAGTGTTGTGGGTCCATGTCGCAGCCTTGGAAGTAGCAAACCTGCGGCCACCCAGAACTGCTCCACAGACACTGTCCTCTTCTCCATGGCGACCCTGAGCTGCGCTGACCGTGGCCACTCACCAGCTGACCAGGAGACCTGGGGGTCATTGGGAAGGGAGTTTGGGACCCCAGCCCACTGGGTTTTGAGCACATGTGCGTTGTTTCCAGTCTCAGGAAGAAGCCACCGGAACTGAAATCCAGCGCTTCCTCCTCTCATTTGTCCAGGGCAAGTCAGGCCCCTGCGAGCCTCAGTGTCCTCATTTCTGAAGTGGGGGTGATAGGCTCAACCGCTCAAGAAGCTGGGGGACAGAGGGAGCTCATCCTGGCCTCATTGTCGTCATCATCATCATCATCATCATCATCATCATCATCGTGCACTGATAGCCCGAGGGGGACAGGTCCCCTCTCAGTCCTGGAAACCCTGCCTTGCTGCCCCGGTTATTGCTGGAGGCCAGGGCAGGACTCAGCGAGAAATTGACAAGAAGCCCCCAGGCTCCTCTGATCCCCACCCCAAAGCTTCTGTTGGCCTCACGGAGGAGAGGACGTTCGGGCAAGGCTTTGAGCTATGGGTTGGAGTTGCTGGATGAGGTGAGCAGAAAGGGCGGAGGGACCAAGGGGGTGTGAGAAGGGTCTTGAGGCACCTGAACCACCACTCTGGGTGGCGGTGGGAGGGACCTTGGGGTTAGGTGTGCCAGTGGAGGAGCTGGGATTTTTCTGGAAGATAGCAGGAGCCAACACACATCCTCCTTGGGATCTCCTTTCAGCTTTTCTTTCTGAATGACCACAGTACGTCAAGTCCACTCCGCAGTTTAGCCATCACAGGCCCTGGAACCCCACCGCATCCGCCCTCCCTCCAGCTCATCTGCCCTTCCTACAGGAACACAGCGTCAGCCCATGGAGAGGTGCCTGTTGACTGAGGGTGGTGTTAGCTTCGCCCTGAATGACGTGTGGAACCCTCTCTGTGAGCATTTGCTCCCAACAGCTGTGGGTGTTCCGTTGGGGCACGGGATGGGGTGGCCAGTCCCTGGAGATGGGCGTTCAGGGTGTCCAGGCTCATCGCTTGGCCTACATACACTGTTGTGTGGAGTGGCAGCTGGCACAAACTGGGACCCTCATAAACTCCCGGAGCTGAGCTTGCTGGGGACAGCGCTGAGCCATGCTAGTTTGATAAGAGCAGCCTGGCCCTGGGGTTGACTCCTCCCCTCACTGCCCAAGGCTCTCAGTGCAAATCCACAGCCACCAGATGCGTGAGGATGTGCACTTCCGACCAGCGGGTGGCGGGCGCCCTCTGGTGGCTGTAGCGGGGGAGGCGGAGCCCAGCCAGCTCCAGGACTTAGGCCTGAGCGCTAAGTGCAGAGCCTCCTCACCAGGCCCCAGGCCCCAGCACTGGCTCAAAGCCACATGGCTTTGTAAAGTGTGTTCAGAAAACGATGGCCCACAGTTCCCATTTCCTGGTGCCAACTTGAATGCAGGCAAAATTGCAGTAAGCGGAGAGACCAATGGGGAGCTGTGACTGCAGCCACCTCAGCGGCCGGGCCCGGACACCGGGGGGAGAGGGCCTGGCTGCCTCCCCCTTCCTGGGGTGGGGGCTGGGAGGTGGTGAGCCCGCCCTGGGGCCTCCCGAGAAGAACCCAAGGGGGCTCTCTGTCGGGGGGTGCCCTCTGACTGGACTGGGCTGAGTCCCCCGTCTCCCTACCCTAAGGTGTGTGTCTGCGCTGCACCTGGAGGGACACTGAGCCGGGGAGCTGGCGGCAGCTGCCTTGAGGCCTGGCAGGCTGCACAGGAACTTCTTGGCATAGCGGTTCCCATGCGAAGCCGCTGATTCGTGTCCGCCCTCCACCCAGATTGCCATGGCTCCTGTCGTCAGCAAACTCCCGGCCCAGGGTCACCCCTGAAGCACGACTCTCCTTCTACTGGCCACAGTGTGCCTGAGACAAGGCTGGCCTGCGGCATTCTCGGGGGGGGGGGGGGGGGGGGGGGGGGGGGGGGGGGGGGGGGGGGCTCTTGGAGCTCGGACAGGACTTGGGGAGGCTGTGGGACATGGGAGTGCCCTGTGCTTTCTTCCTTTGCTCCTCCACCCCACCCTCCAGTCCCTTCCTCTCTCCAGGCCTCAGTTTCCCCATCTGTCCAGTGGGAGGTAGACAAGTGCGGAGGCCATCAACCCAATGCCTGGAAGGGCGGGGCAGACCCCGGCCGATGACTGACAGGGCCATGCATGCCGGCGGGGCTCTCGGGGAAGGCGGCAGCACGGACGGCTCGCCCTGTCTGGGCCCCTGTGGCTGGTCTCCCAGACTTTCAAGAGAAACCAGAAGTCCAGGTCTTGATTTTTTTGTGTTGGCAACTCATTAAAATAGTTTTAAAACACCATGTACACTAAGCCAAAGGCATGAGAAAGGGAGTCAGTGCGGTTTCCAGGGTGAGCGTCTTACGTCAGCGTGGCATGGTATTACAGGACATGGACGCCCGGGTACGGTACGCCTTAGGAAACCCGGCTCCGACTTGTTCCCTCAGTTTTCCCTGGTGTTTTTTTCTGTTCCAGGATCCGACATGACATCTGGTCGTCACATCTCCTGGGCTCCTCTGGGCGGTGACAGTGTCTCAGGCTTCCCTGGTCTCAGAAGACCTTGACAGTTGTGGGAGAACTGGTCCCCATTTGGGAGGGTCTGGTAATTTGCTTATGGTGATGGGCCTTTGTGGGGACCACAGAGAGGAGGTGCCCTTCTCAGCCCAACACATCAGGGCCCCTGCTGTCCACAGGGCTCATCGCTGTGGGTGCTGACCTCAACCCCAGCTGCTCCCCACCCCCATCGACCTGTTTTCCAGAGAGGAGCTGCTCTGCAGGGCCCTCCTGGGGGGAGGAGGGGGCCCTGGCAGCCTCAGGAGCAATGCAGCTGATGCTTACTGAGAGGTTCTATGTGTGGCCTCTGGTCACCTTTGAACCCGGGGAAAATCAATAAAAGTATATTTAAAAACAAACAAACACCCAACGAAGGCTCCAGGCCATGGAAGGCCTCATGTTCATGGGTTGGGGTCAGGTGCATCCTGGCATCTATGGTTACCGCTGGATGGATGGTGGGGGAGCAGGCACATCCATGGCACAAGCATTAAGCTGACGGACAGGTTCTCAGCCAATCAGTGGAGAAGCCAGTGTCTGAATGGAAGAGGCAGAGAATGAATCCAGTAGGAGCGTGGGCTCCAGCCGGATGGGAGACCGAGGCCCTGAGGCCAAGGATATTGTGTGTCAAGGGAGGGCCCTGTGCTTTAGACACCGGGTTGGGGGAGGCAGACTCTCACGCCGCCAGAGCTGAAGTTCACATCAGAGATGGAAGGCCTGCATGTGGACACGGCCCTACGAGCCCTGATGCTGGCCGGTCTTCCTTTGCCCGGTCAGAAGTCACTGCCAGTCCCCGCTCTCGACTGCCCCGCCCAAACGCAGCCTCAGAACCCTTCCGGACACTCGTTCAGCAAGCCCTAGGGGAGGCGAATGTGGGCATGGCTGGTAGCTGACGCCCAGCCCTCCATCAGCCCAAAGGCAACTCTCATGGGGTCCTCACCTGCCCCCCTCCACTTGCCCCTGGGTTCTGCGTTTCCCATGCATGTGCCCCTGAAGAAGTCGGGGAACATTGACTTGTGTCCTCTGCCTGGGACCTCCCACAGCTGGGCATCTCCCTGCTCTTGGCCTGGTGGAAAGGCCTTGTGTGAGACACCACCCTCGTGCAGGGCTGGTGGGCACCTGTGAGTGGCCACGTGGGAGAGACAAGAGTTGGCCCCATGGGGTTGGGTGGGTGGCGGGGCTGAAGCAGCTTGGGCAGGCACGGAGCTTGGACATGACTCCTGGAGCCTGGTGGGTGGGGGAGGGGTGCTGCCATGGACGGGAGGCCTGTAAAGTGACACCACTGCTTCCTCATGCCCCTTCCTCCCAGCTAAGGGGCTGGTGTGGGGCCTGGGCCACTGGTGTGGCATCCCGGGACCTGGTGCTGCCCTGCCCCCATCCTCTTGGCAACCTTGGGCACATTGTTTCGTTCCCTGGTCGTGCTGCGCCATCCCCTGTGAAATATGAGGGCTCCCCTGCCCTACCCTAGCTGCATCTGAGCTCTGACCAGGCCCAGCCTGGCTGACACCCCGAGTCTGCTCTTGGGGGCCATGGTGGGCCCACGGCCGCGTGCTGTCCGGGGATGCTGAGGCGCCAGGCTAACCTATGGTGGCCATCTGCACGCGGCCTGTGCCCGTCACAGGAGTTTCAGCATTTTAATTAGACTGCAGCGGGGCGGGCTGGCACTCCTCTGCACGGCACCCTCAGGATGCCCACCAGCCCTGCAGTGTCCTCGCGTCCTTCGCACACACGCCCAGCCTCCCGAAGCTTACATCTCCTTTCTTTCTCTCTCTTCTCCCCTCTCTTTGGCTCTCTGTGTGTCCCCTCTTCTTTGCTTGTCATTTCTCCCCTTGCTCCTTCATCCAAGCATGGCCTCTGGCCCCCTCCGTGCAGTCCAGCCCAAACACACCCCTTCCGGGCAGGAGGTGCGGGTGCAGCTGGGCGTGCTCAGGGCTCCTGGAGAGCTCAGTCACCCCTGGGCCTCAGGTCCTCGGGGCTCACTGGGCCACTCCACAAGCAGCCAGGGGCATGCCTTGAGGAGGGGATGGGGCACTGCCAGGATGGCTGTCCTGCCCTCTTGACCAGTGGGCATGAGGGCTCCTGGGAATATCAAGGTGACTTAATGGTGGGTGGCTCTGGGGACAGGTGGGGATGTGGGCCAACAATAGGGTGAGGTGCACATGGTGGACACCAAATCCCACCTGCATTGCCACGTGGCCTGGTCCCTGCATCTGATCAGCGAAGCAATGGAGCCCTCAGTGTGAGAGGCACAGAGTCGTTTCTCCTGCAGAAGAGCTGCTGCGAGCACAGTGCTGGTCCAGGGAGGGGGCCAAGGGCTGGTCCTGGAGGAGCCCTAGGGGCGAGGGGCACTTCCCAAGCCACTCCATCCATGCAGGTGACAGTGTCATAGCAGACCCCGAGGAGCTAGCACCTTGGGATAAAGGATCCTGAGGTTGGGCCCTCAGTTTAGTCTGTCCCAGCCCGACCAGGCCGAGTCAGGGGCTAGAGTGGTCTGGGAGCCAGATGGACTTAGAGTCAGAGGTCAGGCTCACCATGCCCTGGGTAGCAACGTCCCTGTAGCCTCTCTGTTCTCCCTCCCAATCTTCCACTCCTTCCCCAGCGGCCCTTTCCTGAGGGAACAGGATAATAGAAGCCATTTACACTTTAGTAAGAATTATGCCAGCCTGCTCTATCTTTCTAGGGTCTGTCTGTGCCCGTGGGCTTCCCCCTGGCTGCTTGCAGGGAATGCCATTGCTCATTTAAGGATGAGGAAACTGATAAATGACCCAGATAAATGACTTGCCCGGAGTCTTACTTCCAGTGTGGTGGGCCCTGACCTTCCCCAGGAGGATCTGAAGGACCTCTGACCATCACAATGGTGATGGTGGTTTCTTGGTGGGAAGGCTACAGTCCACCTCAGAGTGACATAAGGGCTTGGCTCTGGTTGTGGGCATTGCCCACAACAGGGGCAAGTGTTTCTGGCTTTTTCAGGGGCCTAGAAACTGCCTCTGGGCCTCTAGGCTGGCTGGGGCCAGCTCGGGCTGCAGGTCTGGCTTAGCTTCCTGTGCAGGTGCCGACCCAGGAAGGGACAGGTTGTCCTGGCCGCCACACCCCTAGTCCCATGCAAGTCGAGCCTGGGCATTCTCAGGTGGCACTGAGGCTCCCGTTGTTACTGCCAAGTGCATGACGGGACTTCCTGGGCCCCACTGGGCCATGTAGGGGTGTCCAGGAACCTTGGGGCTGCCTTCTGCCCTGGGCCCGGAGTCTCCCATGCAGCCCCTCCCTTGCACCCAGCTCAGATATCCTGTCAGCTCCCTGCGCCTGTCCATCCCCAGCCTTTAAATAGCAGTGACGAGTGATTTGGCTCAGTGGATAGTAGGTTGGCCTGCAGACTGAAGGGTCCTAGGTTTGATTCCGGTCAAGGGTATTTCCCGGGTTGCAGGCTGGATCCCCAGTGTGGGGATGTGCAGGAAGCAGCCAATCAATGATTCTCTTTCATCATTGATGTTTCTGTCTCTCTCTCCCTCTCCCTTCCTCTCTGAAATCAATAAAAATATTTTAAAAAATAGCAGGGAGGTCTGGCCCATCTCCCTCCCCTGTAGGGCCAGAGCCCTTACCCCTGCCTGGGCAGACTGGGGGCCCCAGGGCCCAACAGGAAAACCACCAGAGGGTGTTCTGGGTTGGTTGGCTGAAGAACCAGAGTGCTGGGTTCCAGGCCACACTGGCCTTTTGCTTGCTGTGATTTGGGGAGCAGAGAGGCTGGGCTCAGGGTGGCACTCCACAGCAGGGGCGTGGCCTGTCCGCATGCCTGGGAGGGACCCTGGGTGGCAGCCCCTGTCCCTCCTGGGTGGGCGCTGTCCTTCCCTGGAAGCTGTGGCCATTCAAGCCCCTCGTGTGTGTCAGGTGGTGGTGCAGGGACCTTGAGTCCCTCTGGCTCCATGTTGGGTCTTGGTGTGGGTGGAGGCTGTGCTGGGCTGAGGCCTGTGGGGCACAGCTGCTCCCAGGAGCCTGGGCAGAGCTGCCCAGAGCTGCGCTGCACCCACAGCCCGCACTCTGGCTCGCGGTGCTTTTTAACCTGAGTGTGGTGAGTGCACTGGGACAGGTCAACCCCTCTCCTGACCCTGTCTGCAACTGCCCCGATGGGGCTGAGCTCTCTGCGCCTGCCCAGGCCTGTGCCCTAAACCTGTCAGCTGACCGGGAGAATAAATCTGGCGCCTCCAACAAGTGCGTCCTGCTGGTCTTATCTGGTTACAGACGCCCATCCCCACTGCCGCTGTTGGTCCTTAATATAACTCTGAGGTCATGCCTGGCGCCTGGGTCCTGGTGGGTGGATGGCTGGGGTCTGGGAGCCAGCGACTGAGGCAGAGTGTGGTGGCCTGAGAGGGACCTGCCTCCTGAGTGTGGACCCCTGACTTGCTCATGAGGCTGCCTCAGGGGGTGTCAGGCAGGAGCTGGCTTACTGCAGGGCCAGACCCCAGCCCTGATTTGGGGGAGGCCACTAGAGCCTCCTCAGACCCCAAAGGGACCTGGAGGCGGAGAGGCTCCCCTCTGAGAAGATAGGCCCACAGGCCCCCCCAGGAAGTGGCCCGACAGCTCAGGGGCCTGTGATCCTTCGACTGTCTTATCGGCCACCATCCTGCGACAGTGTTGGGGGGGGGGTTGTGTTCGCTCAGAGGGGTCTGTGTTCTGGCCCCAGAGGTGGGCTGGCATGGCCTGACCTTCCAGAAGCATTCGTGCCCATGCGGCACCTCTCTACCCAGCCAGGCTGTTCATTTCAGCTCCATTCAGAGCACATGCCAGGAAGAGGGAGGCGGGGGGCAGGGGAGGGGGTGAGCATGAGCCTAAAACACCGTCTACCAGCCCGAGGCAGCAGAGGGGGCACAGCACAGCACCGAGGGCGGGGCTGAGTGGAAGCAAGCGGCCTCCCTCCCGTGGCCCCGCGGCCTCGCGCGTGGGGTTCCCTGGCACAGCCAGTTACGGATAAAAGGCCCCTTTTAAAGCCACCTGTTACCAGCAACCCCCATGAAAGCCAGGATTTTTATGCTGCGGGGCCCACCGCTTACTTCAAAGGTGCTGCTTCAATGTGGCGCGTGGCATACAATCTTAGCAGCACTAACTGAGCCCATGACATGCTTGCAGCCGTAAACTGAGGACTCCCCTGTCCCCAAAGGTCAGAGCAAATCTGCAATATTTATCTTTTTTAAAAATGTATTTTTGTTGATTTCAGAGAGGAAGGGAGAGGGCTAGAGAGATAGAGACATCAATGAGACTCATCGAGTGGCTGCCTCTTGCACACCCCACACTGGGGATGGAGCCCACAACCTGGGCATGTGCCCTGACCGGGAATCGAACCGTGACCTCCTGGTTCATAGTTTGGCTGCTCCACCACTGAGCCATGCGACTGGGCTTGCAATATTTACCTCATCATGATCCCAACTCTGCCCTGCCCTGGTGTCGGATCCTCAGTGGCTTGTCAGCATGGGCTTGCGACACCCACTGGGTGGAGGGCCAGGGCAGATGCTGCCACTCTGAGTTGGGGGTCCACGCTGGCCCCGTCCATCACCAGCCTGTGTCCCGAGCACGAATGTCCGGGCTGGGCGATGACAGCTGGTGTGTGTATAGGGAACCTGTCTGCCCCACACCAGGCCCTCCTGAGCCCCACCTGCTCTGGGCCCTGGCAGGGCCCCGGATTAGACCTTGCAGATGCTGGGGGCGGTGGGGCCTGTGAGACCTGGAGCTATCCCTCGGGACTGGGCCCTCGGCCCCGGCACATCGGTGCCCACTGGCAGGTCCTGGGAACCCTGTGGGCCGACCCCTGAAGGCCAGAGCAGGTGCCTGAAGGACTAGCTTTGGCCACAGGCTTCTGGTTTGGGACCCTGTCAGACTGGAAGCTTCTTTCAGGCAGGGATGGCCCGGCCCCTCAGGGACCCCACATACAGCCTCACCTGCCTGTTCAGCCGTGCCAGGCTAGGAGCGCCGTGAGTGATGTTTGCTGAGTGACAGGGGCCTCGTGGGGCTCCACACAGCCTTCCCCACTGTCTCCAGGAGGAGAGACTCGTGCCCAGGACCCTGGGGAGTCTCCTCAGAGCTGTGGGACTGGGTGTCCTGTGTGCACCCCTCACAGCACAGGATGGTCCCAGGGCAGCTGCTGGCCCGGTGGTCAGGGCAGAAGGACAGGCTGTCAGGACTCGGTTGCTCAGGGACAGGCAAGACTGGGGGCTGGAACCCAGGTCCTTGCTCAGGAAGGCAAGCCACCACCCTCCCCACTGGGGCCCTGCAGCGGTGCTAGGACTCCATGGACACTAAGGAAGGTGGCCAGGCCACTGCACTGACCCATGACCAGGGACTCTCCAGGTGTACCCAGAGGCAAGCAGGGCAGTCTGTCATGGGTCACAGAATGGTGGCAGGACAGGCACTGTGCCTGTTGGGTCTTCCCCCTGAGGGCTGAACGTGCACCCCTCACTCAGAACCAAGTGCTCAGGGGGAGAGGGACAGCGTTTCTCTTGAGGCCAGAGACTCCTGGGAGTCTCAAATGCCAATCCAGGACAGCTGACCTGCAGACAAAGGTGCCACCCTGGCCCTGCCTGGAGCTGAGCCCCAGGAAGCAGGAAGGGTGGGGCTGTGTGTGGCCCACCTGCTGTGGCTGCTCAAATGCTTTGGGGTCAAGGCTCTTAAGAGAGTTGCCCTGGTCCCTGTGGGTGTGCCCTGGGCAGGGCAGGCTGGCTTCTGAACCAGCTCAGGAGGGAGGCGGCCCAGTGCCTGCACATGACTGGGCGTCACCCGCAGGTTGTAGCCTCTGCCTGGAGCAGTCCTGACCACACTCATCTCATCATTCACTTGACAAACATTTAGTGAACACCTACTATGTGCTGGCCTCCTAGATGCTAGGGAGACATTGGTGGATAACGCTGACACTCCCTCTCTCCCTCCCTCCCTTCCCTTCCTCCCCACCCCACCCTGTCTCCTAGGGCATATGGCCCAGGGAAGGGGACTGGCACCAGACACAGGACCCCCACAGACAAACATAGCATGACAAGACCCCAAAGACTCAAAAGCAGGATGGGTGCTGTTCACCTAAATAAAAGGCCAAAAGTGTTTACTGAGATCAACAAGAACAGCTCTTCCAGATGCACTGGCTGAGCCAGGAGCCCAAACAGTGTTCCGGGAGGAAGCAAAGGGACAGCTCCTTCCATAACAGGAAGGCGCTGCTGCTGGTGCAGGCCCCGCAACATAGTGAGGCTGGTTCTAAACAAGGCTGTGATTTACCTCTGGTACCATAATGTGGCTTTCTTGGTAGCTTTGCAAGCAGTTGTTTGGGATACAGTGTTGCCCGGGCCAGCCCAGAGCTTACTTTGCCATTTTAACATCCAAATGGCTGAGGTGTGAGGCCTGCAGGGCTGAGACAGCTCAGTGGCTGCATTTATATGATTTTTACATAAAAGACCCACAACAAAGGAGGCGGGAGGCTGCCTGGAGGAGGAGTCATTTAAACAGGAGCCTGAAGGGGGCCTATTTACTGTGGGCCTATCTCTCTGGAGCTGCCCCCTTAGCTGGTTGGGGTCTCCTTGGAGTCCCTCAGAGTTGCACTGGCTCTGCCAGTCTTGGGCCCCCAGTACAGGCCATACACAGGTAGCTGGCTCTGGATTCCAGTCACCCGGTGTCAGGAATGTCTGAGGACAGAAGAACACAGATTCCCCCCCCACAGAGCAGCCGAGTCAAAGGAACTCCTTTCCAGTCACCTAAGTGTCCCAGCCAAACCTGAGTGGGAGGGGCTTTCCAGGCAGGACTGGGCGCGCTGGGCCTCCAGCGCTCCTCATCAGGTTACTCCATCACATTTAAGCTTCTTTATGAATGAGGAGGAAACTGGTCTCGCAAGGCTTGTCAGGTCATAAAAACTAAGCAATGCACTGCCCTGGGGCAGGGGGCGGGGAGGTCATTATCACTGGCCCCAGGACAGATCATCTGATGTGACCTGGGAACCCCAACACCTGGGGGCCTTCCTGTAAGCCCACAAGGGGGTGGAACCGCATCTGCAAGACAAAGAGCCCAGCAGATTATAAAAAGCTGCTCCTCTGTATATTACTTCACTCTGATTTGGAAACTCCTCCCGGAGTCCACTCGTCACTAGCGTTAATAAATGGACTCCACCCTTTATCTGGGAGTGTGCTTGGCATTTCTTTGCTCTTCTGTAACAGGAAAACCATGGCTTTCTGGATTCCAGCCGCGGAGCGCGCAGGCCTGTCCAGCATTTCAGCACAGAGGCAATATGAAAACCATTCTTGCACTGGTCGGACTTTTCAATGTGATTAATAGACTTTACATTTTTGAGCAGTTTTAGGTGGAGAGGAAATGGAGTGAAATGTACAGAAAGTCCCCAGATGTCCCTCCTGTTACCCATGCCTTGCATGGGTGCGGTGTACTGGTCACACCGGATGAGCCAACATAGATGGGTTATTATCACCCAGAGCCCATCACTTGTGCTAGGGTCCCTCTCAGTGTTGTACATGCTGTGGGTCTGGACGCATGTGACCACCATCATAGTACACAGGTAGTTTCATGGCCCTGCCATCCTCTGGGCTCCCCCTCTGTTCCTCCCTCCCCCCAATCCTGACCACCACGGCCACATTCTCTGGGCAGTGCCTTTCATAGGCAGACGTTTTAAGTGTCAGTCTATCCCCCTTTTCTTTCACGGGCAGCGCTTCAGGGAGTGTGTGTAGGAAGCCGTCGTCAGACTGTTTCCTTCCAGGGGACTAGGAAACGGCCAGTCGCAGCCCCATAGGGCTGGTGCATTGGAGCCTCTGCCTAGAGCGGTGCTGACCAGGCAGGTCAGGAGAAAGAGAGAGAGAGAAACCTCAATGATGAGAGAGATCATTGATCAGCTGCCTCCTGCACGCTCCCCACTGGGGATGGAGCCCACAAGCCAGGCCTGAGCCCTGGGGAGTTGAACCGTGACCTCCTGGTTTATAAGGTCGACGCTCAACCACTGAACCAGGCCAGCTGGGCTAGATTTGTGTTTTTTATAAGCTGCAGTGGTCCCTGTGAAACGCCAAGGGGAAGCATGAGCCAGTTACACACTGAACTGGGCAGGAAATGTTAAGCAAAAATAAAGTATCCGCCCGGCAACTTCCAACCAAACTGAGTGGGAAGCAAGCACAGAGCTCCCTGCCTAACATCCCAGCTGCAGGAGACACACAGAGCAGCGTGTGGCCTCAATGCCTTCGCGCTGGGCCGAGCCTCCTCTGGTGGGTGCTGGTGGGGAAGGGACCAAGGCCGGCTCATCACACACAGTCTGACGGGAGCAGAGGGAAGGCAGCGGCTGGTGCGCAGGGGTCCAAGCTTACCTGCAGCCACATTTCTTACCTGTCCACCGGGCCCTCCACTTGGTTCAAGGGGATACTGTTGTGGACTTTTGGCCCCAGAGAGCTCGCTACCCTGTGAGGATGCTGTGAGATTGGCATCTGCCTCCAGAAGACGCTTCACCACGCCCAGTGCACAAGCACCCTGACCTCAGGCCTCCGGCCCACAGAGCTGTGAGAAGGGACCCGTGTTGTGTGTGAGCCCCAGCCCAGGATATTTTGTCACAGAATCCCAAGGGACTGAGCAGGGCCACTTGGGAGGGCGTGAGGACCAGCCTGGACCGGCTCAGGGGAGATGAAGAGGGGGTGATGGAGAAGATGTCCATGGCCCCCTATACTCTGTCATTGGGTGCTGTCCCCAACTCACAGGGTCTGTGCCACCTCCGAAACCCAGAATGGGGGCAGGACGCCTCCCCCGGGGCCTCTCTGATGGGAAGAAGGAGCCCGCTGCGAGCTGAGGTCGTTCCCACGGGGCCCACTGAGGGAAGCGGGAAGCCACCAGCATCCCTCTCTCACTGGAGTGGACAGTGATCCTGAGGTGACTGCTCAGGCAGGACAGCACATGTCTCCTGTGGAGGCTGCACAGGCCCCGCTGCTGCCAGGACACAGTACCACAGAGCCAGCAGCTGAAAACAACTCAGATTTGTCCTCTCACAGTTCTGGTCCAACATGGGTCTCTGGGTTGCAATCAAGGGGCTGGTTCACTGGTCCTTCCCAAGGCTCCAGAGGATGATGCCCAGCTCTGGAGGCCCCTGGGTGGCCCCTCTCCATCCACAGAGCACGTCCCCATCTGTGACCCTGTGCTGAGACCACAGGTGTCTCCCACCGAGCCCTCACCTGAATCACATGGACGAAGTCATGCCAAATGGGCCGGCACATGGCAGGTCCTGGGCACTGGCATGCAGGCGTCCTGGGAGCCAGATTCTGCCTCCCACATGGGGACCGGGGACTGTGGCATGCAGATGGCCAAACTCTCCGCTGGTACTGCCTGCCCACACCTCACTGGGGCTCTCCAAGCCACAGCCACTGTCAGCAAACTTCAGGGAGCCTGTGGCCACTGTGCAACGGTCCTGTCTTCAGCTCAGGACATGGCACAGGCAGCTCCCAGAGTGGGTGCCTCCAGCCCATGGTTTCTCCATTCACTCCACTCACTGCCAGCTCCCAGCTCCCCACGCTCAAGTCATTGGGGACCAAGCTTGTGCTTACAGGGCAGGGGGCTGACATTAGCCCTGACATTAGCCCCCAAGGGAGGTAGCGGGACCTCTCTGGGCACCCCTTGCCTGCAGTTCCCATGGTCTCTTGGAATGTGGGGCAAAGAGGCGGCTCTGTTACAGAAGAGCAAAGAGACGCCAAGCACACTCCCTGAAGAAAGGGAGGGGCCATTTATTAGCATTAGTGACGAGTGGACTCTGGGAGAAATTCCCAAATCGGAGTGAGTAACATACAGCGGCTTCGCTTTTTATAAGCTTCTGGGGTCTTTGTCTTGCAGATGCGGTTCCACCCTCTGTGGGCTTACAGGAAGGCCCCCAGGTGTTGGGGTTCCCAGGTCACATCAGATGATCTGTCCAGGGGCCAGCAATAACGACCCCCGCCCCCACAACCCCAGGGCAGTGCATTGTTCGTTTTTATGGCCTGACGTGCCTTGTAAGACCAGTTAACCTGGCCATTTGCAGCTGAGGAGGCACCGGAAGTCATTTCTGCAGGAAAAGCAGCTCTAGTCCCTCAGTGACGCCACCAGCCTCTGAAGCCCATTTGTCAATGCTGTGGCCTGAGGAGGGACCGTGGGGACAGGAGGTGGCCAGCCCTGGGTGTCCTTGGCCAAGGGAATGCCCTTTGTGATGTCAAAGGAGAAGTGTCAGCTGGCCCTAATGAGCTTGAGGCATGTGGGGGAACTGCTGCCTGGCACCCGGCCCTGGAGGGCACTGGATGCTGGGCACAGTGGGGAGGAGGGAAGAGGTTTTTTCTTGGCAGTTCTGGGAGCACTCAGGGGTTTGAAGCCCCACTCCAGGCCTTGGTGGCCTTGGTGAGTGGAGGACGGAGTGGGGGAGGGAAGGTCACCACTCCCAGGGGTCAGGGAAGCAGCAAGGCTCCCGCCACCATCCTGTGCCTGCCTCCTTCCTGCTCTGGGCTCAGCTCCTACATCTGTAAACCCAGAGTCCCCATACCTTAGAATAAAGCCAGAGTTCTCACATGCCCGTTCTTCCTCCCTGCCCCCCCACCCCCCACACACACATTTTTTCCATCATTTGCTGCCACTTCCTGCTGTTTCGTTTCAGGTTTTTGTGCAGTTGAGCGGCTCTGGCCTGAAGGCCCCAGGAGAGGGTGTGCTCACACTGACCTCTCTGGGAATCAGCTAGTTCATAGCAGGTGAGACTGGGTTTATGAGGAGCCTCAGGCGCTGTCCCAGGTCTAGCACGACAACCTGCCATCAGAAGTGTCTGGAAGCTCAGTGTCTCTAAGAGAGCCACCAGGGGCTGGTGGGGTTTCTCCCAGCATATGGAGAGACAAGACGGTAATGCAGTGCCTACGGCCTCTGCAAGTGTGGTCAGATGTTTATTTCCAAGCAGATGTCCAAGCCAGAAGTTTCGCTAGGCCGCACCAACATCGTCCTGGCCCATGTTTATTCAAAGGTGAGGAAACTGAGGCACAGAAAGCTAAGCAACCTGCCCAGGGACCCCCAGTGAGAATGGCAGAGCCAGGAGCGAGTGCTGGGATTCAGAACTGGTGCCACCTCAGGGGCCTGCGTGGCATGTGCTGGGCTGTGGGCTGATCAGAGCCCCTCCCCTGACCCCTAGCTTCCTGGGAGGCGACCAGAGATTAGCTGCCTAAATGAGTAAAAAACCTGCTTACTGGCAGAGAGGACTATTTCAGGCTTTACCTTTCAGCCAATCAATGTCCAGTCTGTGTGGTCAATACTCCTCAGGTGCTCAGGAAGCCAGTGGGGGTGGGGCTGGGGGGTGCCCACTTGGGGGACAGGCTCCAGAGGGCTGTAGGGCAATCATGAGCCTGTGGAGCCTGGAGGAGCTACGTCCTGGACCAATGCAGCCCTGCTGCCAGACCTCTGTCCCCCC
>PVJC01001602.1:0-34737 GCA_004026665.1 Murina feae | reverse complement strand
TTTTCCTATCAAGTCGGGAACTTTTATGAAGAAGCTGAGGTCCTTGGTGAGCAGGTGGAAGCTCACGGGCTCTTGTTGGGCCTTGGTGACGCTCTTACCCTCTGAGGGCCACAACTGTCCCCTGACCTCCAGACACCGCCCCTCTGGATGCCGGGAAAGGGCGAGTGAGGCTCAGGGGCCAACGCCGCCTTTGTCGGGGTGGCCAGGAGACTTAGCCCAGACTCCGTTATGAGGGAGGTCCTCTGGGGGCACACTCCAGGGCTGAGAAGTGGGGTGTCAGTCACCCTTCTATCCTTGGCCACATGCAGGTGATGAATGACAATATCCACACGGGTCTTTCTGCCGAGTGGCCCCTCCATGAGTGGAGTCAGCTCTTCCACACCCCCATTCGAAGCTCCAGCTCCCCACGCCCGCCCGGCACGCCCAGGCCAGGGACTTGAGAAGACACTGCTGATGACAGCAGCATCCCCACCCTCTCTGGAGCCATCCTGCAGGGCGCAGTGGGTGGGAGGGGCAGGCACCACAGGACCAAGGCCCAGCTGTGGACCCTCTTATGTCTGTGCTGGTGCCCCATCCCCCAGCGATCGGCTCTCCTGCCTCTCCCTCTGCAGGACCCCTCCGTGAATGACACCCTCCTTCCCAGTCAGCCTTCCCTGCTGGCCTCTTGGCAGTGCCAAGGTCTGTCCCAGGCTCTCCAGCAGCCCCTGCCTCCTCCCCCTCCCAGCACCGGCACTGCCCGGAGCTCTCTTCCTGCAGGGGCCTGGCCCGTGCAGTTTGCACACCCCTGGCTTTGGGCGGCGGTAGGAATTGGGAAGAGAGGCCACCACAGGGAAAGTTGGAAATGCAGGGAAGGTAGTATCGATACAATTAAGTATTCAAAGGAGCTTAGTTTGCTGCTTGCTAAGTTTACTTAAACCTTCTATAGCCAGCTCTTCAACAGCGGTGGACGTGGGAAGTTCATTAACAGGAAGGTGGCCTGGGTTTGCCTGTAAACTGGCATCGATCAGGCCTGGTGGGGGCTGGGTGCAGGCCACCAGGAGCCAGGTGAGGCCCACATCCTGGATGCCCCCATGAACTGCCTGCCTGTGCAAGCGTCCTTTCAGGGGCCGTGGCAGGGGTGGTGACGCCAGGAGTGGAGAGAGGGTGAGTGGAGAGAGGGTGAGTGGAGGAGGAGGAGGAGGCGTGGAAGGAGAGGAGCCATCCAGTCCCTTGCTGGGCTGGGCCTCTGCTCTGTGGCCAGACTTAGGCACCAAGGGAGCCCACCAAGGCCCCGGGCACCTCCCAGCAGCCCTCAGCCGCCCTCTGGGGACTTGGGTCCACCTGCGACTACCGTTCTCCTGCTGTGCTTCAAAGACAGAGCACTAAGCCCTGCCCTTGGGTGCCATTCTTGGAGTCACACCACCAGGGACCTGCCTGGAGGTGCCAGCTGCCCAGGTAAGGCCTAGCCATTGCTCTGGTCTCCTGTGCCAGCTCCTGTCTGGGCCACCCTATTCTCCACCTGCTCAGCATCAGGGCCCGTCTGTGCACTTGGGGAGATGAGGACACCCAAATGGAGAGGGAGAGTGTTGGCTGAGGCTGGCGCCCTCTCGGGGAGTGACACCTCCCTTCTCTGGGGCGAGGGTGGGAGTTGGCAGCCTGGATCCTTTCTGATTCCACTGATGCACACGACTGTTGGGGTGATGGGAGGGATTCTCAAGAATTTCTGGGGTATATGGTCTGCTTCTGCCTTCCTGACTCTGTGCATGTGTGTATGTGAGAGAAATTGAGAGAGGCAGAGGGAAGGAGGGAGGGAGGAAGGGAGGCTGAGGTTAGAGGGGCAGCGGCCGCACAGGGCCTGGATGATCAGAGCTGAGGGAGGGGTGTGGACAGGCTCATGCACCCTCTCCACCCACTGTGGGGCCACCCATACCACTGCTGAGCTCGCGGAACTGCCTGCCTGGGGGACATACTTCTTTATATGCCCATATGACCTGGCAAGCTGTGGAATGTGAAGAAGTATGTGTCTCAGGTCAGGGATTTGGTCGCCAGAGTAAGGGACCCCCCACACCGCGGGACCTCCTGCACAGCCTCCGCGGGGACCGAGGGCGCGGCCTGGGCAGCGGGCTGCCTGGGTGTGGTGCTGCCCTGGCCCCTGCTGTATTGTTCTGTCACTTTGCCTGTGTCAGCAGGTGGACGTGTTCGTCACACATTAAATATTCAGCGTGCTGACTGCGGCAGAGAGAAAGCAGCCCTGGCAGTTGTGGGGTCCATGCAGGGACTTGGGGGCCGAGGGTTGTGTGGGGCACCTTGGCTTGGGGACATGGGGTGGTGTGGTGAGCCTTTCGGGGTGTCACTCCTTGACACCCTAAAAGGGGCCAGTAGCCAGCAGAATGGACTATTTGTGTGATGGGGACAGAAAACTGCTCAGAGATACCAGAAAAGCAGCCTGTCCCCAAGGGGATCAGCTGGACAAGGAGGGGACCAGGCAGCAATGTGTGCTCAGAGGCCGCACTGCAGGTGGAGGTGCAGACTGTGGCTGGGCCCTGGGGCTTGTGAGGGCGCAGCCCCCAGGCAGGTCAGAGGCAGCTGCAGCCCCAGGTCCCACCCCCTCCAGCATCTGAGGGGCACAAAGCGAAGGTCTGAGCCTGATCCATGGGGGTCCCCACCTTGTCCCACACTGGGCCACTACTTTTCTCATTTCTACCGACTCAGCTTGGAGTGCGTTTGCCGTGAAGACGGGCGTGGCTGCCTCGTGCAGGTGGTGTGTGACCCAGGGCCTCGCCTGCTTTGCTGCCACCAGGTCCCGGTCAGGAGAGGGGCTGGTGCTGTGCGGTGGATCCCCTGTGTGGACAGTGACGTGCAGATGAGGGCAGAGGCTGCATGGGTGTGCATGGCCGGTCCCCACAGCGCTGGTCCTTCTGTGGGAGCAAAGAGCAGAGGGTTCCGGGCAGCTGGCAGGGCAGCAGGGGTGGGGGGTGTTGCAGGGTCAGGCTCTGACTCTCCGATGGAGGCGTCCGCGGCCCAGGGCTCGTGGCAGGTGCCCGCCGCTCCCACACACTGACTGACCTTTGGTAAGAAATCTCGGGTGACAGGGACGGGCCGGTGAACACCCTCCTCCGGCGGCTGGGTGTGGGGCAGCAGGTCCCCTGGCCGCCTAGGTCCTACCAAGGCGCCTGGGACAAGGCCACGAGGTGGCCCCACCGCACAGGGAGCTGACTGCAGCTGAGGCCGAGGGACTTGGTGGTCTGGGGCGCTTCCCGACTTCCAGGTCTCTCACCTCTGGCTCCAGTGCCACCAGTGCGGCAGTGGGACTGCCCTCGGCACTGCCTTTCTTCTGGCCTCCAGGCCTGGAGGGGTCAGTCCCAGTGTCGCCAAGAAGGTCACCTCTGCCCTGCTGGCTTCCAGCTCCGGACCCAGGCGGGGAAGTAGCCGGTGCGTGGTCACCGCGGCCGGCTGCAGAGAAACCGCCTTCTACTGCACCCCCCTCCCCCCACATTAGGGCTTTATGGCAGGATGTGGTGTTTAAATGAAAGCATTAGTGTTTGGAATTAGGTTTGACTGAGCAGGGAAACTAGGGTTTGCAGGGAGAGAGCTATGGCCTCCTCAGCTGTAAACCACCTCCAGTCTCTGGATCTGCCAAATTCAACACGGCACCAGTCAGCGCCTCCCTGCGGAGGCCAGAGCCCCAGAGCCTGCCCCTGTGTGCCCCTCGCCCTGAGGCCTGCTGCTTCACCTCCATGCCGACCAGCGGTGGTGGTGACGGTGGTGAGTTCTATACTGAAGCGCCAACCCTGGCTTCTCAGGGAGGGGCAGGGGGCCGGGCAAGTGTGGGGTGTTTGGGCCTTTCCTTGCGGAGGAGGGGAGTGGTGGGCTTTGCCCAGGGAGGCTGTTCCAGGATGGCACAGACACCACAAACCTGCTGCCCCGGGGGCTGGGGGCTCGCAGGGGAAGGAGCCTGAGGTGTGGCCTGCTGAGATCCAAGCGCAGCCCAGGGGCTTGCCCACCAGCCTGGTGGGGTGCCCCATTCCCTGAGCTCTGGGACGGGCGGCACCACGGGGAGCCTGTGGGGGGAGCAGTCCGGAATGTTTGCCCCGCGGTTCTGCTGGGGGAGCAGCAGCTCTGAGGGTTGTGGTTCCGGGGCCAGGCTAGTGCACACGTCCTAGGCGCATGCTCCGAAGGAAGCCGGAGGGAGACGGTCAGTGAGGGTCAGTGGGAGGGCAGCTGTGGTGCTGGGTGTGCGAGGTGTCCACGGCGAGGTCTCTCTTATCTCTGTATCACCCCCTCCCGAAGTGGGGTGGCTGTGACCCCAGTGATTGCACCGGGACTTCAAGAGGGCTAGTGGGAGGGGCCTTTGTGGTCTTTTAAAATTGTCAGCCTCCCCTGAAAAGCGCACTGAAGAACTCACTGCTGAGTGTGAGTGCATGGATCGCGGGACGACGTTCGAGCTGCCCCAGCACAATCAGGGGGACATCACTTACATTGCAAACATGCCCCCAAGTGCCCTGCGTGAAAAATGAGTGAACCCAAGTAATTCTTAGGGCCAGGGTAAGGCCAGGGAGTTGGGGTGGGGAGGGGTTTGCCAGGCAGGAAAGGGGGGTGGGCTGGTGGCAGAGCATTAACTGCAACCAGGTTAGCAGAAGGGGCACCAGGCCCTCAGTCTGAAGAGCTGACTCAGCCTCCAGCGGCTCACAAGGCTCTGCTCCCCACCTGAGGTCCGCTGGCCTCCCGGGTGGCCAAGCCTGGGGGCTTCACTGTCCTCGGCCCTCCTGCAGCCAGCCTCCAGGAGGAAGAGGTGGGACTCGGGGAGGGAGGGCCCCAGCACAGCCTCTGCTGCCCCGTGTCCTGCTCAGGGCTGTACCTGGCTGCCCTGCAAGGCCCAGGGCCTGGCTGGGCAGAGCTGTTCCCTGGGCTGTGCCTCTGGGTCCCCAGGGGACTGCCGTAGTGCTCTGAGTTGCAAGCGGCTTTGACCTCGGGAAGGCCGGGCTGCTGAGCGCAGGGAGGGGTTGCGGCCACGGCGGGCGGCGAGCAGGGAGGCTGCTGCAGAGTTGCTGCCCAGGCCCTGCAGTGCAGGTGCAACCGCAGGCGCATGCAGGGCTGCCTCTCTCAAGGGCAAGAACAAGAGGGCCACCTCTGACAGCCTGGCAGCTGCTCCGTGGGTAGGGGCCAGGCCAGGGCTCCCGCGCCCTGTAGTGTTCGCCAGTCGGGCCAGTCCACCCAGTTCTTGGAGGCCTGAGTCTCCGGTCGGGTCTGCTTGTCCTGCGCCGGGGGCATCTGGATGAGTAGGTTTGATCGTGAAGCCGGGGACCCTGGCACAAGACGAGAACAAAAGGAAGGAGGCCTCAGTGCACAAGGGCTGATGAGAAGGTCACTGGCTTGCAGGGGGTGTATACACCCAAAGAACCTGGTGGCTGAGAGTCCAGGTCCCCGACCAGTGACGATGCTGGGGTCAGAATGTGTGTGTGCACCTGAGTGTGTCCAGTGTGCGGAGGACAGCTGAGGGACGAGAGGGGCAGACCCAGAGGATTTTTACACAACAGGGAGGAGAGAAGGCAGCTGCCCTGGAACCTGTCACGGAGAGGAAGGTCAGTGGGGACTTTGTGAGGTTGAAGGACACCCAGGACAGATGCGTGGAGTCGGGCCCCGTCCCCTGGCAGGCCTGCATGCTGTTGGTCATGCCCACATATGGCGACCGACTGCTTGTCTCTCCAGCCACTGCTGCCACAGTTGGTATAAATAGTCCATGTTCTCAGCTGTCAGAGGGCTGAACTCAGACGACTCTGGGCGGGGGGAGGCCCATGGGTCGCCTGTCGCTCCCCTCCCACCTCCAAAGTGTCCTCGGTCCGAGCTGGAGTGGTGAGGCCAGGCCAGGCGAGGCTTTGAGCTCTGTGCCCGCTCACTGCCCACTTGGCAGGTGTTAGACCCGGAGACCTCCTACTGTCCATTTCAAGGGCATGGCAGGACCTTGGCAGGACCAAGGAGTGAAGAGCGCCAGGACCCCACCCTGGGCTGGAGGCTGTGGGCTGGGGGTGCTCCCACCCGGGGTGCTGCAGCAGGTGGAGTCTGTCACCAGGGTCCCCGTCCCCCTGAAGCCTCGCAGACATGGACCAGCCCAGGGGAGCTTGCTTTCCCTCCACCTTCAATCCGAGAAGCAAATCTCTAACGGTGGAATTTCAAACCACCCGCCAGGCCTGTGAGCAGATGACCTTGCCACCTTGTGTAAGGGAAAGAGAGGGCAGACCTCACTGAGCGGGCAGCAGAGGGCTCCTGAGGGACAGCTATGCACATTCTGTGCGTGCCGCTCAGGTCCGACAGGCGGCCCCGGCCCGGGTGGCGCTGGGTCCCTGGCAGCTGCAGGACCCTTCTCTGCAGGTGAACAGGATGCCAAGTGGCTTTTCTTGTCTCTGGACAGGGCACTAGGCTGCACCTCTCCTGACCTCAGGGCTCTCTGATCCGGGTCTCGGGCCAAACAGATTTCTTTCCTAAATGATGCCACTTGGGCCCGCCCTGTCTTTGAAGTCGGTTCTGCCCTTTTTGCAAAGAAAACAAAACAATTGGGCCCCTCCCACCTCCTCCTGCTCCCTCCTCCCCTCACCCTTGCTCTTGGGTCTGAGTGAGGCAGGATTTATCTCTCTAGGAGGGGCTCTATCAATTTGCCCTGCTCTGCTGTTGACACGTTTATTAAAAACTCCCACAAGTCAGTATTAAAGTTTTATCAGTGCTAAGAAATAATAGTTTTTTGACAGAAAAGTCAAGGAGCTGGGCCAAGTGGGTCCTGCACAGCATCTGGTGGGTCAGTGTTGGGGAAAATAAGAAACAGCCTGGTTTGGGGGTCTCCCGTGAGACCCCTGTCCGGCCCCAGCAGCCCCTGAGCAGAACTGGGGAGCCTCCTTCCGCCCGGCTGGTGGGGGCTGCTCCTGCTCCTGCTCCAGGGGCCAACCGCAATTCTTTGCTATTTATTTTAATAATTAACCAAAATCTGGAATTAAAAATATATTTGGTGGTGAATCTGAGTGCTTTGGGTAATGCTGCTGCTGGAGAAATATTGGGTGATAGATGTTTAAATTTTAAAAGCTCAGTAGTAAAAAAAACTAATTTAAAAAGCGCCCGGACAGGAGCGAAACACCCTCCTGGGCGGGAAGGAACTGCCCCGGGATGGGAGCTGCCGGCCCGTGGGTGTGTGAATGGGGCTGAGGGGGCGAGGGGGGCTGCCCACCAGCTCAGCCTGGCCTCTGTCTTGGGCTCACGTCTGTGATGGCTTGTGCGGGGTCGCATCATCCTGGCCATGTGCCTTCCCAGGGCAGTGTCTTCGACAGCAGGTGTGCCTGGCTGGTGGCTCTCCTCGCACAGAAGTTGGAGCCATACTGTCACTCAGGATGCTGGTGGCAGAGCCCACCGTGCTGGGTCATGGACACTTTCCCCAGGGGGAGGTGGTGGTGTGTGATTTTGCCTTAAGTGAGTTAGGGTTAGGCTTAGGCTTAAGATTAGGGTTAGGATAGGGTTAGGGTTAGGCTTAGGCTTAGGGTTAGGGTTAGGCTTAGGGTTAGGGTTAGGCTTAGGGTTAGGGTAGGGTTAGGTTTAGGATTAGGGTTAGGGTTAGGGTTAGGCTTAGGGTTAGGGTTAGGCTTAGGGTTAGGGTTAGGGTAGGATTAGGGTTAGGATAGGGTTAAGGTAGGGTTAGGCTTAGGGTTAGGGTTAGGGTAGGGTTAGTGTTGGGGTAGGGTTAGGGTCAGGCTTTGGGGTTCCCTGATACGGGGACAGTGCAGGGGTCCAGCGCTGAGCGGCAGTGGTGGAGCAGGAACATGAAATGGCAATCACTGGAGGCCACCTGGAGCTGTCGCTCCCACATGGGAAACCGGTTCAGAGATTCCAAGGGGGCCCAGGCCCCTCAGCTAGGTGGGACAAGTCACCTCCTGGTTCACCAAAGGTCAGACCTGGGACAGCAAGGGTGAAGGACGCCTGGTGTGGCTCGGGTCATCTGCTAAGCTTAGAACCTGCTCACTGCATGCAAATTTCGGTGCTGGGGCTTATCAAATGCAGGTCCCATGGGGTCAGCCTGCTACCGTCCCACCGGGGCCTCTGGGGTAGAGGCAGCGAGGGTGGGGCCCCGCCTCCTGCAGGCAGTGCATCTGGGAGACCGTGTTGAGCTTCAGCTTTCTCTACGTCACTGTTTTCTCCAATTATAACTAATTGGACACACAATGCATTTTCATAGCATCTAATTTCTATTGATTTTAACTGGGCTGCTGGTGTTGTCGGCAGTGAGGCCCACGCCTGGTATCAGTTGCGGCTTAAAAATGCTGAGTGTACTTCCCATGTGGGATGATTCCATTAGCAGATGTTTTAAAACCTAGTTAATTGTTTGGTTTATAAAATGCACAAACTCTGTGAGCCTAGCCTCCCTCTCCTGGAGCCGAGTGGAAAGGAGCAAGGGTGAGTCTTTCCCGGAAACCGCGCCGGCTCCAGGTGCAGCCACACGGCCGGGAGCAGGCCTGCCCTGGGCACGCTTACCTCCTCCCGTAAAGCAGACTTGGGACAGGTCTGCAGTCACGGTGGTGGCTTGGCGTGGCCCGGCCTGCTCTCTGTTGGATGCTCTGGGGTCAGTGGCCTGGGAGCAGGCTGCGGAGGTCCCTGAGGTTAGAGCTGGGTTTGGGATCAGGGGCCGGAGGAAGCACCTGGCTTTTGAGACACAGGCCAGACAGGAGCCGTGGGGCTGGGGGACAGCTGCATTTTCATCTCTTTCAGGGAGAAAAGAAAAAAAATACTTGAGAGGAAGTTGGGAGCCGCCACTGGTTGGTGAGCCCAGGACCTCAGGGAAAGGGACAGAGAAATACCTGCCAAACAGAGTAGAAATGACCATTTGGGGCGACGCAGTTAGAGCAGCAGGGACAGTCGCCCAGGGCTGGGTTGCCACCCACCTGGGCTCCACTGTGGACACAGCTCTGTGTGCCCTTCAGGTCATGGTTGACATGTGGTCACTCATTCAGCAAAGACGAGGGCTATGGGTGAGGGGAGCAGGAGGCTGGACTCCCACTGCCTCGGGAGGGGGCTGGCAGACAGTGGACTGTGCCCTGGGTCGGTGTGGGTGACACCACTCCAGCCCCGGTGCCCCCCTGGTTGGCATGACATACATGGGGCTGTAGAAGATGGCGCCCTAAGTTCAGGCCCTGCCTGGCACGAGGGAGCTCAGTGGGAGTGCGACCATGGTGCGTCTGCCATCGCTGTGCTCCTTGGCGATGCCAACCCTCCAGGTCCTCCCAGAGACCCCCGGCCCTGGACGCCTGCCCTGGCTGATAGTCCACCTCCTTTTGGTTTGGTGTCCAAATGTCCTTGAGCAGGGGGACAGGAATGTCCGAGGATGTGCCAGGACAGGCCCAGTAAGAGGTCTTGATGCAGAAGCAAAGGTCTGTAATTTGGGGGCAGTTCCTCCTGAGGTGGTGACACACGGAATCAGAGCAGGGCGAGGTGCCAGGGGGCCAGGTCAGCGTGGTGCTGGGTGTGGGCTTCTTGCCTGAGGCTGGAGTGGAGAAGGGCGGTGTCTTGGTGCAGCTGCCCGCCACATGGCGGTGAGGTTTGACACGCGTGGCAATATCCACCGCCCAGGGGTGCGTCTGCGCTGTCTTCATTGGAGCGCCAGGCAGCCTGCTCGGGGAGCCTGGGGTCGGCCCCCACCTCTCTGCCTCCAGAGTCACAACGGGAGAGGTGTTTGCAGATGTGTCCAGCCCACCCTCTGTCCTCCAGGGGCCGCCTGGATGTGAGGTGGGAGGGTCCAGCCCGTCTGGGCTCCCGGTGGACTTGGGGAGCTGATGTTGAGGTGAAAGGCCGAGGCCACCACAGGGGTCCCCGTGCCACAGACCCACTCCGCCCTTCAAGGGAGGCCAGGAACCTGGGGGCTGAAGGGTGGACACGGTGCTGTGCCCTCATCTCCGCTGCAGGAGCGTCTGTCCCCACAGCCCCAGGAGGAGAGACAGGGAAGGGGATGCAGAGAAGGGCAGTGGAGGGACCCTTCAGCCGAAGGCTTGGCTGCGACCTTGCAGGGCAGGCCTGTGTGTGCTCAGAGGAAGACCTCACACACAGGACGGTGGGTCCCCACCTGCTGCGCTATTGTCCCCTGGTCATCACTCCTGATGAGTGGGGTGTTGGCAGGAAAATGAATTTTCTAAAAATTGTTCCTTCTGAGCCAGTGAAGGTGACTGAGCGAATGCAGCCTCGGCCGGCCCCGTGTGGCCACAGTGACCGCAGGCCGTCCCAGGAGCCTGTAGGTTTGGGAACAGGGCCCTCCTGCTTCACTTTCCATAGCCACACCATAGCATGTCAGAGCCTACATGCCCGCTGGGCGGGCTCATGGTCAGCCAGGACCCAGGTGGGGCTCGGGGACTGTCCTGCTTCAGCTCCAGCTGGAATGTGACCAGCCTGGGGTACATGTGTGTATGGATGTGCATGGGCATGAATGGTATGAGAAGATGAATTTGTGTCTGTGTGTGTCTTTATGTGTCAGCTGTGTGTGTGTGTGTGTGTGCCTGTGTCTGGGCACCCCTCTCATGCTCAGTCCCCATAGCATTGAAGGGGCCCCTCAGTCAGGCGGCTTGCAGGGCGGGTGGGCACAGGGCCAGGCCCCGTCTCCCCTCGCCGCACAGGAGGCACCGTCCTCGTGGATGTCACTGTTCCCCACGAACCCGGGAGCCAAATGCTTTGCTAAAGCTGGTAAAATGGAACCAAATCAACTGTTCGATGGATTTGGTCCCCTTCAACCAGCTGTAGCTGCGCATTGATCGCGCCGACGCCCGGCCGGAGGTCCAGCAGCCGCATGGAGGCCACACAGAAGCCACGCGGGGGCCCGACAGGGCCTGGTCAGCTCCACGTAAGCCACCCAACCCGCCACGGCCAGCGACTGCCGGAGCAGGACCCTCGCCTGACTTCGCAGGGCTCCAGGGAAGGCCCTCTGCCCCACGCGGCCGAAGCGGGCACCAGCCAGCGCCGCCGTCCGTTGAGGGTTGTGAGACGTTTACCCATCTGCCCCTCTGAGTGTGGGCTCCTCAGAGACGCCCTCCTCGTGCCCAGAGAGGTGGTGGCAGAGCTGTGGCTGTCCCACCTGAGTCCTTGTCAGGTTACTGAGAAAATAAAAGTTCGTTTCACACCAGGGCATTACTTGACAGCGTGTCTGAAGTCTGTACCCTGCCCAACCCCTAGGGGGCAGGCACCCCAGCTGATGCCTTGGGGCCCTTGGCGGGGCTTGGGCAGGTGGCCTGCATGTCCCCATGTCATTTTGGTCACCTGTGGTCTAGGATGGTCCGCAGGGGGGCTCCCAGGACGGAGGAGAGAAGAGAAGCAGGGCCTGGGCCTCTGCTGCATCGGCCCAGCAGCCCCGGTGAGGCCAGGGCGGGTGTCCCTGAGGGAGCAGTATCACAGGGAAAACAGGCCCCACAGCGGGCGAAGTGACGTCTCGCTCTCAGCTTTGCGGTGCTGGGCTTCGGGGGGCCCCTGTGATGTGCCGCTGAGCAGGACCCTCGCCCAGGCTCGCAGGGCTCCAGGCAAGGCCGCTCTGCCCCACATGCCCGAAGCGGGCACCAGCCAGCACCGCCGTCAGTTGAGAGCTGAGACAGCTGCAGGCCCAGGCGGGCGTTTACCTGTGAACTGGCCCCCTCACACATGTCCCCTTCCTGGGCAGAGCCTGGCACCGGGACCAGGATGGCCCACGGGGGGGGGGGGGCCTGAAGCCCTGGTGGGCTCATGGGTTCCCAATGGGCAGCCTACCAGGCAGAACCCCAACTCCCTCCAGGAGTGGCAGGGACAGGGTGCCTCACTCTGGGACTGTGGCTGGCACGCCTTCTCCTGCTGCAAGTGGCCCCAGCACTGGGGAGGGAACACCCTCAGGGCCACTTCTCCCCGAGACCTACCTGGGGCATCAGTCCTGAGGAGACCTGAGCGTGTCCCAGAGGGAGGACTTGAGAGACTTCTCCAAACGGAGAGCTGGAGTGAGGGGCCGCCTGCCAGCCTCCCCCTCGCTTTCATTCTCATTCGTGTGGCGGCTCAGTCTGCTGAGAGATTGGGCAGCTGCCTGAGCCCGGGGTCCAGCCCCCCTATGTCCTCGGGGAAGGAGCACCCCTGCCCTCTTTGCAGAGGGCTCCCACCCAACAAAGCTGGTCTGTGCCCAAGAAGCTGATCAGGCCCTAGCCGGTGTGGCTCAGTGGATAGAGCGTTGGACTGCGGACTGAAAGGTTCCAGGTTTGATTCTGGTTAAGAGCACGTCCCTCGATTGCAGGCTCCTCCCCAGCCTGGACCCTGGTTGGGGCACGTGCAGGAGGCAATCAATGGATGTGTTTCTCTCACATCAATAGCTCTCTCTGTCTCTCCCTCTCTCCTCCACGCTCTCTGAAAATCAATGGAAAAATATTCTTGAGTGAACATTTTTTTTTCGAGTGAAGATTTTAAAAAGAAGAAGAAGAAGCTGATCAGGTAGCTTTTCAGTTGATTAGACACAGTTCATACCTGTCTTCAGTGGTGGCAATGTCACAGGACTGTGTGGCCAGGACCAGAGTCCATCCTGGCTGGGAACTCACACGTCTACTCAGGAGGCCTCAGAAGTGGCTAACCTTCAGATATGAGCCAGTGATTCAAGCCGGGGCAGGACATTGACCAAGGTCACCACTGACCAGGTCACCTGCCCCTCAGTCCCAGCCTGGTACTTCCTTCCTGTCCATGCCGGTGCTTCAGATTCTGACCAGTGTGGGCACCTGCCAGTGGCCGTGGCCAGGTGGCTGAAAGGGAGACCCTACCCCAGCAGGCAGGGCCTCAGCATCCCACAATGCTTCAGGCTGGTAGGGGGAGGGTCACCCTGGATACAGCCTAGCCTCTGCCCGGCTGCCTGGGTACCCAAGGCCCAGGGCCTTCCTTGCTCCTGGCCTCACTTCTCCCCATAAATGAAAGGATGACTCGACCTGAGACCATTCCCACCTCCACTCACGCTGGGGACATCCCCTCCTGAATGCCTGGAAAGGATCCTGTAGCCGGCGGTTCCTGCCCACCCCCTGGGGCCTTCAGTGGGTCCCCGGGAGGACCACTGCAGAGGCCCTGGGCCACTTTGGATTCAATGAATGAAAACACGCAGGCAGTGGGTGGCCCGGCTGGCAGAAAGCCATTGGGAGCCGCACCCAGTGAGACTCTGTGGACACTGAACTTGAATTCCATAAAGTGTTCACGGGCCCCAAAATATTACTCTTCCTTTGATTTTCCCTCCAAACATTTACAAATGTAGAATCCATTCTCGGCTCCGGGACGATATGAAACAGCCAGCCAGGATTCAGCTCTGGGGTGGGTGTGTGGCTCCACCCCAGGGCCAGGCTGAGTGGGTGTGGGAGCCGCAGAGGCCCTGTGCTGTCAGCTGCGTAGGGGACACCTGGCCAATGACAGGTAGACCTCCAGGAAACCCCTCCCCACCATGGCCCAGCTCCAGCCTCCACAGGGCCAGGGCAGCCCCTCGAGGGTCCTTCACAGGTGAGGTAGGGGTGGCCACTCCAGGGGACGAGGCCTCCCAGGATTTACAGCAGCCCCACCCCCCAGGAAACTGTTCCCCTTCCAGGGCTTCATTGTCCTGATGGTGGAAGTGAGGCTGGGCCCCCTCAGGGCCTGGGAGCTTCCTTCTCATCAGGTGGGGAAGGGGGACTCTGGCCAGCAAGGAAGAAAAGAGGGGCCCAGTGAAGAGTCTAGGTCCATCCCCCGGGCACTCCTCCTCGCCCCCCTCCCCCCATTCGAGAGACACACCAGAGACACGAGGCGCACTGAGATCAGCCGCGGTGGCAGAGCTGGGCCTTGGGGGCCGGCCAAGCTGGTGTCCACGTCAAAAAATGGGCAGCAAGAACACCTGACCTTTGTCATAAGCTGAGAGAAGTGCAGGGTCCCTGCTAAGTTCTGTCACTGAAGCTGGCTGCTTGCAGGGCTGCCTGCGTAGCAGGTTGCACACCCCCTTAGAGCCGTTTTAATTCCTGGAACCAAAAACCAGGGAAATTGCTCCCAAGGAGATGGCTTCTTGTGTCATTACTTGCTTATGCCACTTGGGCCTTGGATGTCCCTCTGTGGCCTGAATTGGATAGACTGGAACCTGAGGACCAGAATGAGCCCATGATGGGGCTGGGGGACCTCCACCCACTACCTGCTGTCCACCAAGTCACTGCAGGTTGGACACCGTGTGCACCCCCTGTCCCACTGGGAGGCAGGACCATGGGGAAGATGGGCCAGAGAGCCTGTGTGGGGCACCTCATGCCGTCCCTGCTCTGATATGCAGCCCAACATGCATCCCTCATGGGTGGCAGCGGGGACAGAGGGGTCTGGGGAGCCCTTGTGATGCACACCCAATTTCCCCTGGTGAGCTGAGTCCTAAGGGCCCAGGAACACGGTTCTCTCGCTACCAAGAAAGTGTGGTCTCCTGAGCGTGCCTTGCTCCTGCCTGCTGGAGGCTCCCCCCGCTGCCCCCCAAGTCCCTCCCTCAATAACTCCAGCCATCCCTGCACCGGCCTTCTGGCCACTCTCGGTGAAGGTCACGTTGCGGCTAATTTGGCAGTTTCTAATCAATCCTGTCTGACATCATAACCACACAGAAATAGCAGCTGCACTTGTGTATCGTGTGTGTCGTGCCAGGCTTGGGAAGAAACTGCTCTCAGGGACTGCACAGGGCTGAGGAAGGCCCCGGGACGGGAAGGCTGCGGCCTCTCTCTCAGGACTGGCCAGTAGTTTGCCGAAGGACCTTGGGTACCTGGCTTGCCTTCTGTACCTGCACAAAGAGTTGAATGAAACAGTAGCAAAAACTCAGAGACAGAATGAGGTTCAGAACCCGCCTCCTGGACAGCTCCCGGCAGCCACTCTCACTGCCAGTCCCCAGGCAGGATGGAGGTGCAGGGAGGCACCCTGGGAAGGTGGGTGGCAGGAACCCTGACCCTCCACTGGGCTCAGGAACAGAGCCTCTGATGATTCCTCCAGCTAGAAGATGAGGCCTGTTAGTGGGAGTTTCCACAAGTTAATTAAAATGCTTTGCTCATGTTCCTAGCACAACTTGGACCGAGGGGGTTAGCACAGAGACTCTGTGTGGTTGGGGACCCCCTGGTCTGCATACAAGCCTGGCAAGTTCCCAATACACCCTCCACAGATCTGAGCTCCAGCACATGGATTATTTACAAGGCGCTGTATTAATTGTATTGATATATTAATCATTAATAATGACACGCTCATGACCGTCGTTGCAGCCAGCCTGCTGGCTCGTGTCCTCCTGTGATGTCCTGCCTGGAATAGGGAGAGTGCAGCCTGCAGTGGGGAGCCGTGAGGAAGTCATGAAGGGGGTGCAGAGAAGACAAAGGGCATGGTCATCCTGCAAGTGTGTCCACAAGGAAGTCCAAGGCGTGTCCAGACTCAGCTGTGAGCTCAGGGCTGTCACCATAGGCCTGGGAGCAGAGGGGCTTCTGGCCAGCGGGGGCTCCGGCCACAAGGCCATGAGCAGGTCTCCCACACTCTGAGGCTCCGTTTGACCATCTGCAGACCAAGCACAGCAGTCCCCTCACTGGCAGAGGGCTCAGACACGGTAGGCGGGGAGGCCCTGGCAAAGGCAGGGACTTAATTCCAGCCACATCAGCCCGCTGAGGGCTCTGCCTACATCCTTCCCTTGGACAGCACTGGAATAAGTTCTGGAAACTGCTGGGCTCTGCAGTGTCATTCCCTCCTGGGGAAAGGGGTGGGGTCCAGGCTTGTTTTAAAAGTGAAGGTCTGCGGTTGGTGTTCAGAGAACATGTTGGTAACCCCGTTGGAAACATCCAGGGAGCCCAGGCCTGTGCCAGGAGCCCTCCTCACCCCCTCCATGTGGTCACACAGGTCCCTGTTTTAGCCCCATCTTAGAAGGTGGGCAAATAAGGTGCCTCCCCTGAGGTCACTACTGTCCATGGCATGGCTCAGCTGGGCTTCTAACACACACAGAAGATTCCAGAATTAGAGCGCATAGGCCTTCCAGCCATTCCTGTGGTCCCGACTCTGCTACCCCTCCCGCTCTTTCTCTCCGTCTTCCCTGCTCTCTGTCTCTCTGTCTCTCTCGCTCCTCCTCCCTGTACAGTGAAGCTCCCAGGATGGCTTGGGGGGCAGATGTGCAGCCTGCCCTTGGTGAGGCCTGTCCAGGCCACCTCCACAGTCCACATGGGGACGCTCTGCAACCCCCACACGGGCCCTGCGCTCACGTCCTCGGCTTGAGGGCTGGCTTCTCTGGGACAGCGGAACTTGGGCCAGAATTGGGCACCTGAACAGAAGCCATGGAACTTGCTTTTATTCACTTTTGACAATTTCCTCAGAACGGGCCGCTCCCTCAGCAGAGTGTGCCCTTGGGGCAGCTCATCGAGGATGCCATGAGGACAGAGGAGGATGTTAGAGAAGAAAGGCTTCTCCCAGGAGGCTGGCTCTGATCTCAGCCAGGAGATGGGGGTGTGGGGGCACTGCCAAGGGAAGGCCATGAGAGTGTAGGCTCATCCCCGAATGCTGCCTCGAGCCTGGAGCTGTGCTGGCACTGCAGGGACTGCAGGACTGGCTGGCAAGACCCCTCTTTGGCGCATCTCCCATGGGACCCAACCACCATGTGGTGAAATGGGGACATGAGTGGGTGGGTTTGCAAGTGGGGGGAGCTGTCAGGGTCTTGAGAGGCACAAAGGTGGTGTGAGGGGCTGAGGGCAGTGCCCCTGCAGCCTGGAACCCAGGCCTGTGGGTGACCTTGAGCAAGTGGCAATGTGTCCTTTAACTTCAGTGTCCTCATCTTTAAAATGGGCTAGCCATGCCCGCTCATGGGTTGCCTAGCGGTCAAAGGACAAACAGGTGCTCAGCTGGGTGAGCTGGCAGGGAAGCCCCACAGGGGAGCGGACCCACCTTGTCAGGTCCTGCCCCTTCTCCCTGTGCTCTCCAGTCTGAGCTCAGCCTGGGGGCAGTAACTTCCGGTGGGAGGACAGTGGGGGCTGGTGAATGGGTCTCAGTGAAGCCACTGCAAAGACTGGCAGGCCCGAGTGTGCCAGGGTGGAGATGCCTGGGAAATAGGTGCTGGGAAGTCACGTGGGGATGGTTCGCTTCAAGTGTCCACACTTGCATATGGGCTTGAACAGGCTGCTCTGGAGCTTTGGAGGGATTGCTGAGCAAGGTGATTTGTGGGAGGGGCAAGGGGCTGGGGTGGGAGGGGCAACTGGTTCCATTTTAGTTCACACTATTCTCAACAGGATGTTAAACCAGTTGCAAGGGCTGCTTTTAATGAAAAATTAGCACAGACAGGTTTTAGAAGGTGAAATGTAGGCGAGGAGGGAGACAGATCCCAGGTCCCCAGAAGTTAGGCTGTGAGACCTCAGGCCACCCTTTGCCAAAGCCCCACAGGCTGGGGCAGCAGGAGCCCTCCTGTCCTGAGGGCGGGCCTCTGGCGGGGGGGGGCATTGCAGCCCTATTACTTACAGTTTCTTTGTTTCTTTGATCCAGGTGTCCAGGCTGTTCAGAAAGAAAGTGCTTGGTACTTTCCCCAGTTTGCAGGGAGCAGGCGCTTTCCACAGCCTCTTTGGGCTGAAGGGGAAGATGGGCAAACAATACAAGGACACAGACATTTGTAGCCACCCCTCCCCGACCTGGGGCCACCGCTGCTGGAAGGACCCACTCACACCTCCTGCTGAAGGGCGGCTGCCCCCAAGGATAAACAGCAGCTGGGGGTGGGGTGGGGCCTGGCAGAGAGATGTCTGGGAGGAAGGGCAGCAGGAGTGTTGAGGAATTCTGGGTCCTGGCGAAGGGAGAGAACATTGGGGCTGTTCTAAGCTGAGCAGACCTTGAAAAACTCAGTGCCCATTGGGCTTCCAAGCCCCCATCTCCAAGATCAGGGAGGGCGAGATGGGCCTGACCTGGAGCCAGCACTCAGCTCACTTCTCCCTCCAGCTCCTGAGGTGTTTTTGGAACCAAGGACATGAGGTTTGGAATTTGGGGGACAGCCGTTGTGTCCTTGTATCAGTCAGGATCCTCAGGAGAGACAGACAGATGAGGCCGGTGCTTGCATCTGTATCCAGACCTGTCTGTCTGTCTATCTATCTACCACCTATCACCCACCAATACACCAGTCACCATCTAGCTATCATGTGTCCACCCCTCAACCATCGGTGGCTCCCTGATCTCAGAGGAACCTGCAGGTGTGCACACTGTCAGCTCTTCCTCCACTCTCACCTTAACTCACCCAGGAAACACAGAGAGAAGGTTGCTAGTCTGAGATGCACAGTCCAGTGGGGGTCAGGGCTCATGGGGGCCCATGGCAGGGCCCACACCACAAACACACATGTCCCTGTAGGGGCGGCTGTCCCTCCGGAATTGGCTGTGGGCGGTCTAGTGCAGTGTGGATGTGGGCATAGCCTGCCAGCATCCAGTAGGCGGCCAACAGATGACCATGCCTGGAGCTGGCTCCCCAGCAGGCCCCTCCTCAGCTCAGCTCAGCTCAGCTCAGCTCAACCTGATCTCAGAGGCAGAGGGAAGGACAGTCTGGGCCTGGAGACCCAGGGACACTACTTGTGCTTTGTGACCCAGGCACACGATGCCTCTCCCTGGGCCTCATCTGCAACAGCAAGGTGGCAGAGAACCTGCCCTGCCCGTTGGACCACAGAGGGTCACTCAGCAACTGTGAGCTCCATGGTCACAGCCGGCACGGCCCAGCTCTGGGTGGAGAAGTGACCGAGGCTGGTCACCTCAGATCCTGCCCTGCCCCGGGTCTGACAGCACACACGTCGCCCTGCCACCCTCACGGAGTTCCTGGGCTCTGGGACACACACAGGGTGAGCCATCAGCATGCTCCCAGGATAGCACAGCATGTGGACTACGGGGTCCTGGGCCAAGTGTGGGAATCAGATTTGGTGGCTCTTGCTACTAACCACCTCACAAAGGAGCTGCACCTCCGAGCGCGTGTCTAATCCACCCTCCGGGCGGTGGGCTGCAGGTGGGAGCAGAGGCTGGGGTTTCCGGTGAGTCTGTCCGGGAACCACCCGCTACTAAAGTCACGCGGCCCTGGTGCTGGCCCCGTGCACCCCAGCTGCAGGCCCCTCTGGGAAGTGGAGCGCAGAGGCTCTGGCCACAGGGTTCTGGAGTGTCCGGTGGAACCCAGTCCCGGGACACACTCTGGAAAGGGCTGCTTCCACCGGACTTGGACCCTGAACTGCTGGGCCAGGGCTCCTCTCGCAATGCCAGCAACGCCATGGGGATTGTGAGCCCAGAGCCCCACGAAAGGGACTCTCCTGCCCAAAGCTCAGTGTAGCACGACCTGGTCTGGGCATGGAGATGGCCATAAGTGGGGGCACTGTTTAGGGTCCCAGAAGCAGACCCTGGGACAGATTTGGGGCACGTGGTTTGTTGGAGGTGATGTCAGCCAGGAGGGAAGGCATTAAAGAGCTATTGAATGAGAGGTGATGTGCTGGGCAACGGGGCTCAGTCCCACTGAGGACCCTCTGTCGCTCTACTGGACACACTCGGAGTTGCCTCAAGTGGGGAGCGCTGAGGTCCTGTCCACCGGCCCCTTCCCCTTGTTGGGCTCTGTCCTGGAGGCGTGCACTCCCATGCTCCCAGCCTGTTCCACACACCATCCAGTCACAGCCGGAGATGGCAGGACTGTCGGTGGCCTCTGGTGGGCCATAGACGAGGCTTGCTTTCAGCACTGAGGACAGCAGTGCTCAGGCTTCCGCAGGTTCCACACTGGGGTCCCTGTCCTCCTTCAGCCCAGGCAGGAGCGGGCTGGCTCTGTCCACTTTGTAAGTCACTCCTAAGAAAGAGCTGCGTGCCACTGGCCTGCCAGGCAGAGAGCTGCAGCTGCCAAGGGCACTCGCTTCACAGGCAGCTACTTAGGTGGAAGCAAGTCCTACTTTCATTTTGGGCATGAATAATCGATTTCCTACGAATTTGCCAGGTTTTCCACTAAGAATGACCAAGCCAAATCCATCTTCTGGGGACTCTCAGCTGCCATTTGCAGCATGGGGTTCCCAGTCAGCAGCTCCCGCCCTGGGGACATGGCACCCATACCTGTGAGCCTGCCACGCAGCCACCAGGGTGCTCCCCAGTCCACCTCGAACACCTCGCCCTCTCCTGGGTGCCTTGGCGCCCAGTGTGCCCGAGTCCCTATAGCCAGAACCTGGAGATGAATGGGTCCTCAGAAGTCTGCGTGGCGGGCTTGGTGAAGGCCAGGACAGAGGATGGTTTCTGCTGCACAGTTGGGTGGGAGGGTTGGGCTCCACCTGGCACCTGTTTTTTTTGGGGGGAGGGGGCTGGGACCAAGGTGTCTGTGTCTCACTGTTGCCCTGAATGCCTCCCCTGCCCCCACATCCCCTTCTCCTCTTATCACAATCATCTTGTTCCTCAAGTGGGACTCAAGGTCGCCTCCTCTAGGAAGCCCTCCATGCTGTACAGCACCTCTTGGTCTCCAAGCCTGTTCTCCATGCCAGCATGAGGCTGGAGCTCAGCTTGGCCTCTGTGGGTGGCTGTGTGCATATTGGATTTACGGTTTGGTTCTCTGGCTCTGCTGGTGGAGGGATGACCCCAAACTGGTGTGTGCCAAGGGTCCCCTCCCTTCATCCTCACTGTGGCCCCACGTTGTGGGGTCAGATTTCCCAAACTGCAGATGGAAACAAGGACTCAGAGAGGTAGGTCATTCCTAGGGCCCCACAGCACGTCAGAGGCTGAGTGGGGGCTCAAACTCGGCTGTGGTTCTAGATGGCGGGAGCCTCAGGTGGGCACCTGTGTCTGTTGGGCTCCGAGAAAGCATGTGGGGGCCTCGGGCAGCTAGCGGGGTCCCTCCTGGTCTGGCAGGGGTGTCTGCTGGGCATTATCTGGACTGTTCTCAGCTCTCTCCCAGGACAGGCCTCTGGGTGGGCTCCTCCGCACGCCTACATCACAGCTGAGGAAACTGAGGCAGAGGGAGGGACAGTGACTGGGCCGGGTCACATATGAGCAGTGGCAGGATTCATGTGACTCCCCCGTCCACATTGTCAGCACTTTTCAGCACCTGTCAGAGATGCAGACCTGAGGGGTGTCGCCAGTGCTAACAGCACGGGACCAGCGCCCACCACCCACCCTGGGAACGCTGCAGGGTCTCCTTGTTTTCATGGCGGACCACAGAGCCTGCTTCCTGGAGACACACCTGCTGGGGTCAGAGCTGCTGGGTCCTGAGCGTGCCCAGCCAGTGGGGACATAGCCAGTGGCCAGGAGCCACCCAAAGGAACATTTGCTACACATAATCCAGTGCTTGGGATGGCCGTTAGGACATGGACACAGCCAGGACTTGGACCCCACCCCAGCACTTGTCCCCACCTCACAGCAGCTGTGGGATGGTCGGGATGCCACCAACGGCCCCACCCAGGCCCTAAGCTCTTCCTGCTACAGCCCTTGCACAGGCATAAGTGCACACACATGCGAACATGCATGCATATATGCACACTCCAAGCAAACCTGCAATCGCCCTTTCCTCTGGGAAACACTTTTTGAGGAAACACAGTTTTAAGCAAAACTGTCAGCTGTTCCAGTGCCAGGACCTCAGCGCGATTTTCACCTTCCCAGTCCTTGTCTGGCGGACAGTGGCTTTGGTGGTCAGCGCGATGGCTGCAACGCTGTGCCTGGTGCCTGGATGCGGCCCCGCCCTAGAGCCAGCACGCACAGGGGAGGACTCGGGCCACCACAGGCTGCGGAGAGGAGGCAGCCCCCTGTGGCCGTGGGGGAGGTGGCCCGCTCGAGGTTCCATTAATGGCAGGAACAGAGGCTCCGAGCTGGAGCCAAAGATGACTAAGAGGCGAGAGACGGGACGTGGTCCAGGAGGACGTCACCCTGCTGGGCCTGCCAGGGCCTGCCCACGCCAAGTGAATAATTCAGCAGGCGACCTAGACGGGAAGCGGCAGGGCTGGCTGCCGGCGGACTCCACGCCGGTCCAGCGAAGGGCAGGCCGGGTGCTGGGGGGAGGGGTGCGCCTGCTCCGTGGATGGGGTCACCCCCATCCCTGGAGACCATGGTGATTGTTTAGAGTTGGAAACTGAAATGTGGGGCACTGCCTACACAGCCCCCCCAGCAGAGTGGACAGAGCGAGGTGCTGGAGAAAGCAGCTGGCCTTGGCTTTGGGAGTCAGCGCCTCCAGGGAAGGACCGCACAACTGCCAGCCAGACCCCTGGGCGGGCCATTGGTTCCTTCTGTGGCCATCGGTCCTCTAACTGGCCCCTGGCTCAGCTGGGGGACATCCTGAGCTCCTCAGGAGTCTGTAATGCCCCTGGGCCAGCTGCCCAGCTGCTCTTCCTGCTGTGGTCTGTGCAGGGGGCACTCACCCAGCTCCAGCCCCTTTCCTGGGGTCCCTGCCCAGCAGGAGCATTGTCGGATGCCTGGCAGCTGTTGGGAGTTTTTTGGGTCATCATGGACCCCACGGTTGCAGCCTCCCTGCCAGGACCCCAGTCCGATCTGGTGTGGACAGAGTACGGCAGCTCTTGCGAGCTCCTCCCCAAGCAGTGGTGACACGGCCCCACCCCACCTGAGACAGGATGAGGCCATGGCTTCCCACCGCCCAGTTCGGATCCTGCTCCACCCGCCCCCACCCCCACCCCCAGGTGCAGAAGGCTGTATTCCTCATCACTCTCCTTAGCATCGCCTCTCTGGAGTCAGGAAAAGCAGACCAGCTTTTATCTGGGCTTATTAGTACTTTTAAATCCTGTGCCGACGATATGCTCACGCTGGGAGAACGCTCCTGCCTCCCCTCAAGCCCTGGCCGTTAGCAATTCATTTCAGGGCAGGCATGAAGGTGAGTGTGTCCTGGGCAGGAGGCTCAGGCCCATGTCAGTGTGCCCAGCCACCCTTCTAGGCCCTGCTGCTGCCACGACAATGACCTGTCCCCTCTGTCATCTGACAGTCTCAGGGAGTGAGCACTTGAGCCAGCCAGTGTCCGGGCCTTGGACACAAAGGTGTCTGTTAGCGCCAGGTGACACAGACGTTTGGCAAAAGCCCAAAGCCTGGGTGACGGGCACAGTACGGTGTCCCCCTGAGCAAGCCAGGTCAGAGCCGGCTCTCAGCAGTGCCCAGGAGCCGACAGCTCAGATTCGAGCCCCGTGAGGGGCCGCCACCCCAGGTGGGCAGGCGGCAGGGAGGGAACCTGAAGGTTGAAAAAGCTCGCTGCCATGTAGGCCCATTTCCTGCCGCACTCAGCGGCTTTACCACTGTCACTGCCCCTCCGTCACACGACAAATGTGGAAAATCCCACCAGACAGCAGCATCATTTTTTTAAATAGTAATGTATGTTTTCACATGCTTAAGGGAGCCCAGCCCTTTTTCATGTTTATTTAGTCACCATTCTGAAGGTCTGCTTCCTCTTGGCACAGAAGGTCTTCATTTCATTCCTCTGGGACACCTTTCTCTGCCCTGCATCCGGGAGACCAGGTCAGTGAGACAACATCAGCCCCGAGACCTTCCCTTGCAGCTCACGAAGCTGCCCCAGCGCCCGCCCCGCGGCCCGCCACTCCGCCGTCGCCTCTCTGGGTGGCGTTGCTGCCCCAGCTGCTTTCAGGCTCCTGTCATTGGTTTTCAGCAATTTGGTGATTAAGTTTTTAGGTGGGTTGTGGGGTTTTTCCTGCGTGTATCCTCTTTGGGGTCCTCTGAGCCCCTTGAATGTTTAATACATTGAGTGCCCAGTCAGTTACCAGTGACTGACACTATACTTTCTTTCCCGAAGACAAAACAGGCTGGGCTCTTTTTAAAAAATATATTTTATTGATTTTTTTACAGAGAGGAAGGGAGAGGGACAGAGAGCCAGAAACATCTATGGGAGAGAAACATCTATCCGCTGCCTCCTGCACACTCCCTACCAGGGATGTGCCCACAACCCAGGTACATGCCCTTGACCAGATTCGGATCTGGGACCCTTCAGTCGCATGCCAACGCTCTATCCACCGAGCCAAACTGGTCAGGGCAGGCTGGACTTTTAACGGGTTAAATGTGTATTTCTTCCAAATGTGGGGTGTTTCAGCCATTATGCCTTGAAATAACTTTTCTCTTTCTTGAGCTCAGAGTGGGGATGGCCTCTGGGGTTGTCGCAGGGCGGCTGAGGCAGGCTCGTTTCCTTCTCTCTCCGTCCTCCAGGCAGGACACTTTCTAATTGTCCTCGAGCTCACTGACTTTCCGCTGTCTCCACTCTGTTCTTGAGTCCCTCAGCACATTTTAAATTTCAGATGTCATATTTTCCAGTTCTAACATTCTCATCTGTTTATTTCTTGCAGCGCCTACTTCTTTGCTGAAAATTCTCACCATTCATGCTGGTCACACACCCTGCAGGTGTGTGTGTGTGTGCACAGGCAGGGCTATGACCCCCGCCCCCCCGTCCCGGGCTGGCCTGGGCACGGCTGCCCTTGAGGAGGGCTCCTTCTCCTGGTTTCCGCTGATGAGTCTCGCGCTGCATCCTGAGCTTCGTGCCGTGTGGACTCTGCCCTGCGCTCACCCTGTGGAGGTGCTGGCGTTGGTTCACCAGGCAGGGCCATCTCGCCCCTTCTCGGCGCTGCACTTGCCGTGTCAGCCCTCTGCGCCTCCCAGGTGGTTCTGAGACGTACACAGAATCACACCCAGAATCAGGAGACGCTCTTGTCCATGTCTCCTGTCCAGGACACTCCCTTACCTGCAGGGGCCCCTTTCCCAGTTCCTCTGGCAGAAGGAAGGAGCTCCCATCAGAGTTGGAGCCTCTCGTGAAGCTGTGCTGGTTGGGACTGTGCTTGTCCTCTGGGTAGAGCCACGAGGAAACCCCAGAAACTCCACGCGGGCTGCTGTGCACCTGCCACCGGCAGCCTGCCCCGAGGCCTCGGCAGCTGCTGGCTGCATTTCACCCAGATGAGTCCATAACAGTGGAGGGACGGGCCTGGCCCACACAGCACCTTGGGGCTGGGTCTGAGATGTCACTCCCTTGTTCCTTTCAAGGGCTTCCTGACAGCAGAACTCGGTGGAGTGAGCTTCGCGAACCTGGACGTGAGTGTGGGCCCCTGGCTGCCTGCAGGGCACCTGGGGAGGTGGGAGGACAGTGAGCAGCGCTAATGTGGGACACTGGCCATCCACCTGCTCACAGTGCGGGAACGGGAGGGCCAGGGCTGGGCTTCGAGTCTGAGCTGGCGGCCTCAGGACCCTGTTGCCCCTCCTCCGTTCCAGAAGCACCGCCCCAGCCACACAGCCAGTGAGGACGGGGGCCCTAGAGTCCATGCCTGGCCCCCCCTGGCATTCTCTGAGCCACTCCAGCTGCCGGGACGGCAAAGTCCCTGTCAGCCCCACAGCCCAGTGCTGGGGGTCAGTGACCGACGGCAGAGCCCACGACTCAGAGCTGGCAGAGGGGAGGCCTGGCTGGTTGTTTGACTCAGTGGAGAGGAAAAGACAGGAAGCGGAAGCACCTCATGCACTCCCAGCTGTGGGAGCCGAGCAGGAAGGGGACGAGACATATGGCCGTGAGAGCTTAATGGCCTTTGGTTGAGGCATCTCCTGGAAGGGGTGGCTCTGGGACAGGCTCAGAGCTGAGATGCACTCCAGTCTCTGTCCCTCGCCAGCTGGGCTGGGAGGTGAATGGCCCTGGCTCGTTTGTACCTGGCCACGCACTCAGGTGGCACCTCCTGCCACAGGTCCTGCCTGGCCTCTACGGAACGGTGGGCAGGCTGGGAGGAGGGTGCAGGAGGCAGGCCACACCAAGTCCTTCCAGATCCCATGCCCCTTGGTTTAGGGAGAACGGGGAGGTCAGACAGGAGCCCAGGTTCTCCTAGGGGTGAGTACACAGGGCTGGGTGGGCCCCTCTTGGCAGCTGTAGCCTCTGGAGCATGGTCCCTGAAGCGCTCTAGCACGTACTGGCTCAGGGCACTCTGGGACCCCCTGGCCCCTCTCGTTTCCAGTCAGTGAGGGGCCTTGCCAAGGGTGCCTCCAGGGCGGGTGTGCCTGGAGACCCACCCGTGCAGCCAGCCTAGAGAGGGGGGAGTGCGGTGTGGGGGCAGCAGGGCAGAGGCAGAGAGGGCCGGGCCTGACAAGCCCCCACCTGAGACCCCTGGGACCCAGTGTGCCCCCCAGGCCTGCTGTGTCCTTCAGCATGTGTCTCGGGTGGTCTGTGGGTCGCTGCTGGGCATGGTGAGGTGTCAGGCAGGGAGAGGAGGCCCCTGACGGCTGTCCCCATCCTTGTGGTGCAGGGCCAGCTGCGGGCAGCTTCACCTGCAGGTCAGCCACGCTGTCATTCCAGGTGTGAGCATCACGCTTGAGGGGAGTGAAGAGTGAACTTGCCTGTGGCTGACCACTAGCTCTGAGGTCAGTCTATGGCGTGGTTAGTGATGGGTCGGCATCCAGGGCAATGCAGACCTCCCACCTGTGTGGAGCCTCACATGGTTCCCAGGGCACCCGCCGGCCTCCTGACCATCACTCCTTAGCCAGGAAGACAGCACGTACAGATGACACCTGTCTTGTATTTAAATGTGATCATTAACCCCTTAGGTTTTAATGAGAATGGGTAAAAATAAACTGCTAGACCTAAAGAATGAGCGAGAAAGAGGCAGAGAGGGAGAGAGAGAAAGAAACAGGGAGGCAGAGGGACAGCGGGCAGGGCAGGAGAAAGGCTGAGCTGTGGTGAGACTCCTCCATCAGGACAAGCGCTCCGTGGGAGAATGGAGCGTAGAAACCACCAGCAGCAGCTCGGCTGGGCTGAGGCGGGCGGGGCGGGGCTCTTCCTGCTCCCCGAGGACCCCCACGGTGACCTGCTCTGGGAAGCGCTGGGCTGGGGGCCAGCTAAGCACTCTGGAATCGCAGGCCATTTTTTAACTGGTGTTATTCATTAGCAGTTTACTCAACTGGCTGGCAGAGCCCCAACTCCAGGCTGGAGGGGCACAGGACGCTGGGTGCACGCACATCCCTCAGGGCCCCGCAGGGTGCGCCACACAGAGCATCTTCCTCCTCTGCTCTGGGCAGGGTTTCCCTGGGTGGGAACTCCCGCCCCAGAGCTAGCTGCGGGGGGGGGGGGGGGGGGGGGGGGGGGGGGGGGCATGGTGAAGCTGGCTGCCAGCCTCACTTTCTTTGAGAATTTGGGACCCAGACAAGGAGATGGGGGCAGGTAAGTTATATTTGCAGCAGCTTCAAGCCTCAAAAATTTCCTTGCATGAATTGCTGACCCCAACGGGGCCACGTGCCCACAGTCTGCCCTGGAAATCCCTGGAGCGAGTCACCCTCAGGCACAGGTTGTCCACGCCCCAGCCTGCACCCAGATCCCTGTTTACACTGAAGGCTTCCAGGGGAAGTCATGGCCACCCAGTCACTCCGGAGGGGGCATGCTCATTAGGAAAACAAAGCATTGAAAAAGGCCCCTCCCCTCGGTTTGCTCAGCGCCAGCACAAAGCAAAAAAAGGAAGAAATGCTGGGGAGAGCGCCTGAGCCAGCACCCCCATCCCCGCTGCTCATGTGGAAACAGGAAAGCTGTGCCTGCATCCCAGCTCCCAGGCTGGGAAGGACCAGGGTTCCCGTGGCCGAGACTCCTAGGAGCAGGGAGCTGTGCGAACGGGCCCTCCCTCTGCCCTGCCTGGCCAGGCCCCTGGGCTGCAGCTTTACGGGAAGAGCCTGACTGAAGATGCTGAACATAAAAGGATTGCTTTCCCGGAAAACTGCTGACACGGGGGACGGACGCTCTGGCAGAGAGAGCGCCTGAGGGAGCGGGGCCGGATCCGTACTGCTCGTGACGGCTCAGAACGAAAATGGTCTCGATTTATGAAATTCCACACATCAGTTCTTCCCTCGTCACCGGGGTTATGAGCAGCGTGGTCCCCCAGGCAGCCCCACCGGGTGCAGGGGCGTCCCCATTACCCAACCCGAGACCCTCCCCACAGTGCCCGAGTCGGGGGCCCTGAGTGTGTGCTTTTCCTCAGGACCCTCATGAGGCCTCCGGGCCCGCTGGGTCTGCAGTGGCTCTAAGGACTGCACCCCCAGGGGCTGCTGACTATAGATCAAAAGAGGTCAATGGAGGGAAAGCAAGCCTCCCTGCCCACGGACCTGGCATGAGTGAGTGTGATTGGGGTTTGAGAAGGTGTCTGGGCCACATCAGCTTCTACCCCTTTAAAACCCTAGATCCATGCCCTGGCTGGTGTGCCCAATGGTTAGAGCGTCAGCGTGGAGAGCTCCATTCCTGGTCAAGGGCATATCCGTGTGTTGCAGGTTCTATCCCCAGCCCCAGTTGGGGTGCATGTGGGAGGCAAACAATCGATGTGTCTCTCTCACTTCGATGTTTCTCTCTCTCTATCCTCCCACCTCTCCCCCTCTCTCTCTCACCCCCTTTCACTCTCTCTAAAAATACTAATGGAAAAAGCATCCTCAGGTGAGGATTAACCAAATAAATATAAACTAAAACTGTATACTTATATCCCATCTGTAACTCTGCTCACTGAGGCAGAAGCCTCAGCTAATCTATACTAATAAAAGGGTAATATGCAAATTAACTGTCACTCCACAACAAAGATGGCAGCACCAGCCAGAGCCACGGAACCGGCTGGAGCAGGTGGGATGCTTGGCTTCCTTCATTGCCCCAGTGACGAAGGAAGCCAAGCCTCCTGCAAGCTCTGGCCGGCCACTGCGTGCCGACCTCTGGGCAGTGGCCATGAAGTCAGCCCGGGGTGGGTGGAGGCGGCTCCGGCCCAGAGCGAAGGTGGAAGGCGGCGGCCAGAGTGAAGGCCTGGGTCCCAGGTGCTGGAGGGAAGCCAGTGCCGGCAGCCAGGGACAGGAAGGCCTATTCTCGCACGAATCTTTGTGCATCGGGCCTCTAGTTATTGAAATCAACGGTCTGAAGCAAAGTTTGGAAGCCAGTGTTACCACAGACTCAAACCCAGCAGCCGTATAAGTCAGTGGGGCGTAGGCGAGTCAGTGGTTACCCTGGGATGGCGGGCCCTTTCCAAGCACCGTAAAGCGAATGGTTGATATGTTGGACTACACGAAATTTAAACCGTCTGGATGGTTAAAGATACTGTAGCCCCAAATAAAAAGTAAATGGAAAGCCAGGAGAAAGTGTTCAATATATATCACAGACCAATTGTTAATAGCATTCTCATAAAGCAACGCCTTTTTAAAGGGCAGAGACATTTGTAGAAAAATGGGCAAAAGATGTGAACAGATGGCAAAAGTTTCACCAATCGCACTGCAGCCAGCAAGCTTGTGACAAATGCCCGACCTCCCGTGAAAGGAAGGAAGGTAGGACAGCTTGGATGCCGGCCCGATATCTTCCATCACACTGGCAAGTGGCGTTTTAAATCGTAAAACCTATTCTGGCCGAAGAACAGGAAAGACACTCCCTGTAGAAACATAGATTGGCCGGTCTTTTTTGGGGGGCGGGGAAGGGTGAGAAGATGGGGCAATGGAGTAGCAAAACTCCCACAAAATTCGTTGGAAGATGTCCTAGGAAAACTAGTCTCTGCATGAAAAGTCGCATCCAAGAACAGGCGTTAGGCACCTTAAACCGGAAACAGTCTCCGTAAGTTAAATAAGGGAGGTAGAGCCGTAGGTAGCACTGAAGGTGCCTGATGGGCCCGGAAATGGAACAAGAGGGAAGCGGAGACAGTGGGCAGCATGAGCACGCAGTTTGGTGAGAAAGGAATGAATAATTACATAAATCGACCATCAAGGGCGTGTGGACGGACACGGCTGTCCCCACAAATGCTCGCAGGTGACTTTCTTGCTGCAAATCAGAAGAGATTGCCAGGTGAGCTGGTCAGTTTCCTGGCTTACATGCTGACTGGCTGCCTGTTCCCACTGATCGTCTATAAATCACTTTCAGTTGAGCTACTGGGTACATAATGCAAAAAGGCACGGGCTTGACCCAGACCAGCACACGCTGACAGGAAGAGGGACTTGTGCTCATGGCCCCTGACCCAACAAGTCTGTTAGAGTACTAACAGAGGAGGGAGGAGCAGGGCAGGGCAGGGGCTGCCACAGTGCTGCCCCTGAAAGGAAAAGGAATTGTGTTGTGGTTAATCCTCACCCAAAGGTATTTCCCACTGATCTTAGAGTGGAAGGGAGGAGGAGAGACCGAGAGAAACGTGTCTCTCTCAAACCCAGGACCCTTCAGTCCACAGGCTGTCTATCCACTGAGCAATTTAAATTCCCCCCGTTATCCGGCTGGGCAATTGAAAGGAATTTCTTAAGAGCCAAGTGATGGAGAGGTGAGCCACAGGGTTCTCCCAGCTTGGCTTCTCCCTGTTACTTGGCTTCCCCCCGTTATCCAGCTTCTCCCTATTACCTGGGTTCCTCCTGCACCGAGGGGCAGAGGCCAGAGGACCAGCAGACCTCCCCCATTGCCAGCCCTGGATGAAACAGGCACTTCCTGCAGGTGAGTCCCCCAACCTGTGCATGCACTGGGGCTTCCTTATGGGCCCACCTCCAGGGAGCCTGGGCATCTTTTCGCAGCAGGCGCAGGTGATGCTAGAAATGGCGTTCCCTGCATCTCCCCGCCTCCTGCCACAGAGGAGCCAAGACTGGAAGGTTCAAGACAAGCTTTAGGCCAGCTCACTCAAGAGCTGAGTCCAAGGGTCTCGGTCAAGGACCGGCCTCCACCTCTGGGGCAGGTGGGTGGAAGGGAACAGGGAGACAGCAACTACAAGTGGGGCTTCGTGTCTTCCTCTTCAAGCTGCGGACGGGACAGCGACTGCCATGCGGAGAGGTATCGCGCCCCGGCCCAGTCCTGTGCAGGAAGCTGGCTCGGACACCAGCCCTCCCGGGTGTATAATGAGGAGCCACCACCACCCAAGCTCTCAGCCGGCACTGACCCACTCGCTCCCCGCGGGGAAAGCTAGGCTCATCCCGCAGTTGGAGGTCCTGAGCTCAGCAGAGCGCTGACAGCAGCAGGTCAGACACCTCCAGCTTCCGCTCTGGGCCTTTGCTCTGGGTCCCAGGCCCTGACCAGGTGCCTGAGCCACCCCTGCTGTTCTGCCCCTCTCTGCCCCTGCAGACCCAGAAAAGGCGCCCCGCTGTCCTGTGGGCACCAGAGGAAAGGTGGCCAGGGCAGGGCACCAGCCTGGGCAGCCTTCCTCAGCAGAGTCCCAGGCCCGGGCGGCCAGCGTGCCTCCGAGCCCAGAGCACATGGAACCTGGCTCCTGTCTGCGGGCACTGGCCCCCCCCCAAAGGCACGCTTCCTTCTCAGCCACACGCCCGGCTGGCCGTTCTCAGAGTCGGGAAGGGAGGGAGGGGGTGGTGACAGGGAGTAGCCCAGTGCTGGACACTGCCTGGCCTGCCCCATGTCCTCCATGGGCTTAGGGCACCCCTGCCACGGGCAGCCCACCGATGTCCTCGCCTTCTTGGGCACCGTCTGCCCTCTCAGACCGAGCTGTCACCTCCCGTCTGGGTCGTCTCCGAAGAGCAGGTGTGGGAGAGGCACACGCACAGACTGCAGTCTCCACAGGATTCAGCTGACCGGGCCAAAGAAGGACAGAGAGCCGAGACACGGAGCCCCCGGCAGTGGGGAGCTCTCACTGCAAACAGCAGGTCACGCCTCCCTGTGCCTCTGTCTCACTTGCCTACCTGCTGCTGCCCTCATCCCCACCCCGGCTCAGGGTGTGGCCAGGGCTGAGGGGCACAGCGAGTCTCAGATCTCCTGCTCCTCGGTCCTCGGTCCTCGGAGAGGTGCCAGCCCAGGGGAGTCCTGAAAGGCTCCTGGCTGTGTCCAAGGTCGTGCACATGGCAGCCATCTGAGCTCTCCTCCCTGCATCCCTGGGTGCTAGGCTCAGCGGGTGTGCTGCCCTCTCCTGGCCCAGCGAGGGACCACACTACTGGACTCTGTTCTAAGGACAGAGGGAACCTTGAAAGAACAATGGGACTTTACAGTCCAGCTCCCTCGTGGTCAAGATGGGGAACTGAGGCCAGAGGAGCAAGGAGCCTCGGCAAGAGCTGGTGAGATGTCCTGGTGCCAGGGACAGGCCCCAGGAGGAATGACCACACAGATGAGGGAGTCTCCCCAGGGGATCAGGTACGCCTTTCCTCCTCACACCAAGGTTACCCGCTGCAGGACCCTGCCCACAGCTCTGCATCTGGCTTCATGCCACTGGCCACCCCTCGCTGGGTACTAAACACCACACAGCCACGCCCTACGGAGCCTCACAGCCTTCAAAACCCGGGAGCCCACACCCCACGCCACCAGCTTGCAGGTGCGAGGCCCGTCTTCCTTGTCTCAGGTCGGGAACCAGCGGCCCGTGTGACCCAGGCCCCAGGTGGGTGTTTAGGATGCAGCCTTCCCGGCGCTTGGATTGTTCGGCTACAGGTGAGGCACCCGTGACACAGGCCAGGCCTTCCTGGGGCCAGCAGCTGCAGGAGGCTCATATCTCCTGCACATATGAACCTTCTGTGTTTGACAGTGTATGAAACATGAAAGGAAAACGCAGGTGGGAAAACACGCGTGACTCCAAACTCCACCAGGCACTGGTGGGCAGCCCCAGTCAGCATGGCCACGGCCCAGGCCTTTGAGCCCTGACGCACACCTTGGGTGCGGAGGGAGGCGCCAGGAAAAGCGAGGGTAAAGCTCTCCCTTCTTATTTATCTCGGGTCCCACGTTGTCACCCTCAGTGGCCACTAGGAAGGCTTCCCCAGGGCAGGGCAACGCCTGGCAGACCCTGGACCCAGAGCAGATGTGCCCCAGCAGGACTATCCACCCGCTCCTCTCTGGCCCCGGCTGGGGGAGGGCCCCGCGTCTTCGTCTGCTCGAGTGGCTCCTCCGTGTCTTGCCTGGGGCTGTTCTTTTCCACTGTGGCCTGCGGGAAGGGGTGAGGAAACAGCCCCTGCCCAGAGACTTCCTTTCCAGCCTCCAAGCTTGCTCAAGACGAGGGGGTCACAGGCCTGCACCCCCACCTGCTGCTGTTCTCGAGACCAAGAATTTCCCAAAGGAAGAGTTATGGCTTGTCAAACATTTCCACTCCTGCCCCGATGACAGGCCACTGTGAAACCCGAGACGTCCGCATGACCTGCCGTTTCCTGAGCTCGAGGGAGGCGCGGGCTCTGAGGAATGCTGGGACTCAGGTCCCAGGGAGTGGCCTTGACAGGAGGGCATGAGGCCCTGTGGCGATGCTATCACCCAGGGAAACACCCGCCGGCTCACACACAGCGGCCTCCTGCCGCACCCCCACAGGAGCACAGCACCCACACCCTCACTCACTCACACTCGCGCATGTGCCCTGGAGCAGAGGCCCTCACGGGACCAGCTGAGGGCGTGAGTCCCTCTCAGAGGTTCCACCTGGCGGTGCCTTAAAACTTCCAGGGTTTGCTCATGTTTTGTGCATCCAGACTAGTACCATCCAATAAATATATTGCGGACGTACTGAGATTTCACATGAAACGGGAATTAATTTTAATATGTTTTCACTTACTCCAATGTCACCAAAAACTATCCTTTCAACATACAATTGGAATTATTAATTAGGAGTTATCCATGAGGTTGTTTACTCCCCCTTTTTCTTTCTCTTTTTGTTAATTCTCACCTGGTATATTTTTCCATTGATTTTTAGGGTGAGTGGAAGGGAGGTAGAGAGACAGAGAGAAACATGGATGTGAGAGAAACACATCGATTGGTTGCCTCCCGCACACGCCTCAACCAGGCCCAGGGATCACGCCTGAGCCTGCCACGGAGGCGCATGCACGTTCAGAACTTGGAGCCCTCTGCAGGGAGCCGCACGGCGAGGGCTACCGTCCTTCCTCTGTTGGTTAGGAGCCGGCGAGCGTTCTGGGCTACAGCGCTTCTCAACTCAGCCGTGAAGCTTCCATCAAACTGCGGATTGTACTTGCACTTCATAAAATTTATAGTCAAAGAGGACACTCCTTTACCTAGGTTTGCCCATACACACTTAATGGTTTTCAGTAACTGAACTGAGTGTGCTTTAAAATGTTAAATGTAACATGTCTTGTTAAAGTGGTCTGTGGCTGCCACATGGGACTGGGGTTTCAAAGGCCATGTCACCCGCCCCCCACCGCCCCACCGCCGCCAGATCCTTCCTCCCATGCACCCCCAACTCTAGGACAGCAGCCAGGGGGATCCCATGTGCCTGCCCATGGCACTGTCCCCTCCTGGGGTGCAAGCCTTCTCTCACTCCCAGCTCCTTCCTGGCCCAGGGCCTTTGCACGGCTACTCCCCGACCCTCATCCTCAGACCTGGGAACTCTGAGTGTGAGGTCAGGGAGCCATGGAGGGCTTTAAGCAGGAGAGTGATACAGTCTAACTGGTCTTTCTTTAAAACTAGCACTTGATGGGAAGGGGACCCAAGGCCAGCCTTTGCTGACGCTCACATGTCCTGGGCACCTGGTGGCATTATCTCCTCCGCTCACTACAGCCCTGTGGTTCCCCAAGGCCCCGGTAGACAGAATGAGGCCAGAGCATTGCCTGTGCACTGACCTTGTGGAGGGCAGTAGGTGCACCAGAAGCCCAGACCAGTTGGTGCTGTGAGGCTGGCAGGGCTGCACTTGGCCCCTGAGGGAAAGGGGCCAAGGGGACAGCCGCGTGGCACTGCTGAGCTGTGGGAGGTGCCCACCTGCCAGCCAGACATGCCCCCCTCACACCAGTGAGAGAGGACCAGGGCTGGGTTCTGACCTTTGTGTTCTCAGGATTGACCTCTAACAGGAGGTCATGAGGCCACACACCCACACCATCAACAGGCAGGTGGGATGGTGGGGTCACCAGCCAGGTAGGGATGAGAGGGTCACCAGGCAGGTGGGATGGTGGGTCACCAGCCAGGTAGGGATGAGAGGGTCACCAGGCAGGTGGGATGGTGGG
>PVJC01001601.1:0-90788 GCA_004026665.1 Murina feae | reverse complement strand
CCAGGCATCGCGACCACCACCCCCCAACACACACACACACACACACACACACACACACAAGTGGCTGCAGGCGAAGAGGCCGGGCAGACAGAGGTGAGCTCCTTGAGGGGAGAGGCCCGTCTCCCCGCCACAGGGCCCTGCAGCTCCTGACCCAAAATGTCACTCAGAAATGCTCGCTTTGATGAATGCATGCATCACCCGGTGAAGAAAGTCAAACGACTATGCAAATGGAAAATAGAAGGCTTTTGGCAGAGTGGATATGCCGCACTGAAAACTTTTCGGCTGGTTCCCATTGTGTGCCTGCGCTGTCCAGGAGCCGCCTTGCCCCTCCTATCAAGGATTCTGAATAACACTTGCTAATGGCTGCCATTACTTGGACCCTGCTGGGAAAGCCAAGGTGAGCCCTCCAACCTTGTCTACCCCCCTTAACCCCCTATCACGGCATGTGGGGAAGGGGGCTCACCCGGCACATGCTGGCCTTCAGCAGCCTCAGGAGCAGCAGGGCCCCCTCGATGCACAGCCCGGCCCGGAGGACTTCCTCTGCACGGTGCGCCTGCAGGAGCCCCCACAGCATGGTGTCCAGGCTGTCCTGAAAGAGGAGGCAGGGCTGCAGAGACGCCGTCAGTGCACAGAGTGTCCCACGGACCCCGTTTGGAAAGACGGGACAGCCGAGCCCTCAGTGGCAGCCGCTGGGGGATTTCAGCCGCTCGGTGCGTGAGGGAAACATGCATGTCCAAGAAGGCCCTGACGGCCCTGACAGCCCCTTGTGCCGAGTGCAGCTCTGCAGTCTGACACCACAAATACTGCCCAGTCAAGGTCACTAGTTCTTTGCAATGAGATTATAGAAGGCGCATGAGGGCTCCAGTTCAGGGGAAGGTCAAGATCCTTGCAAGCAGGCCTGACTCCTCCTCTTCATTGGGGCTTACAGAAGCCGTTCCAGCCCTTACACCTTCGTTTCCCACTCTGTGAAGTAAAAATTGCACTACCAGCCCCATGGGGTTGTCATAAACATCAGGGGAGGCAAATGTGTGACTATCTCCCAAGGCTGTGACACCCAGCAGCATTTTTTCCCTGGACACATCCGTGGAGCAATGACAGGGTAGGGTTTTGTGAACTTAGCACAGCATGCGTACCTTGTTGGGGAAGTGGGCTTTGTGACACTATCCTATATAATAAAAAGGTAATATGCAAATTGATCCTAACAGCAGAATGACTGGGAGTGACTGGTCACTATGATACACACTGACCACCAGGGGGCAGACGCTCAATGCAGGAACTGCCCCTGGTGGTCAGTGCACTCCTAGAGGGGGAGCTCTGCTCAGCCACAAGCCAGGCTGCCAGCTGCCAGTAGAGCTGTGGTGGTAGGAGCCTCTCCTGCCTCCTCAGCAGCACTAAGGATGTCCAACTGCAGCTTTGACCTGCTCCCTGCTAGCAAGTAGACATCCCCTGAGGGCTCCCGGGCTGCCAGAGGGATGTCTGACTGCCAGCTTAGGCCTGATTCCTCAGGAAGTGGGCCTAAGCCAGTAGGTGGACATACCCTGAGGGGTCTCAGACTGTGAGAGGTCACAGGTGGGGCTGAGGGACTCCCTGAGTGCACAATTTTTTGTGCACCGGGCCTCTAGTTATTATATATCAAGATTTAGATCAGCCTTCTGTTTGCAAAGCTATGACCACTCACTATTGCAATTCGGTGCAGTTCAACTCAACTCAGAGAAGACCAAGAGACAATTTCTGATGCTGCTATTTGCCAGGTACCCAAGAAGGTGAGTAAAAGGTGGGTCTGTGGTCCAGACACTCAGTGCCTAAAGAGAGAAGTGGACAAGTAAACGTGTTCATGCCACATAAGGCAAATGATGCTTAGGCACTGGCAGGATGGCTCGCCCTGGACGGGGGAGGCAGGTGACCTGGGAGGGTGAGCTCATTAAAGGCACAGGCTGGGCAAGCACAAGGCAGCTGTCTTGCTTGGAGGTGACTCAGGAGGATCCCAGCATGAGGACTGGCAGGGAGGAAGCTGGGCAGATGCGGGGCAGGAGACTCGGCCCATGGAAGGTTTGTATTCGAATACCGGGGAGTACCAGGGGCACCCCTAAGGTAAAGGCATGACTGATGTTCTGATCTGTGGTGACAGCAACTGGCCTCCCCCTCTCCTGTCTTCATCATGGATTTCTCTAGCTGTGCCCAAAGGAGAAAGATTCACCAGTGGACTGATGAGAATGGAGAGCTCCTAGGAGGAGGACGGGGTAGAGATGGAGGAGGTCAAGGGCACTTGAAGAGCCGGCCACGCGGTGGCAGCCAGGGAGAGAATGGATCAGGATAGTGGAAGCGGAAGAATTGGAGCGAGCTAACAGAGAGTCTGAGGAAACTGCCTTGGTCATGTGGCAGCAGAAAGCCCAGTGTGTCACTCCATCCCTGGGAGGCCCCAAGCACCTACTTTGGGTCCACCCGTCATCTCTGTGAGCGGCGTCTGGAGGAAGAAGGCGGACACAATAAGGTAGACTTCCGGAATATGAACGTGGTGGGCCAGAAAGTCATTCAAGACCCGGAATCCAGGAAGCAGGCAGGGGCCCTGGTCGGGCGCAGGGGGAGGGCTCTTCAGGTTATCTGTGGGTCCAAAGGGGCACACAATGCCACTGAGAACAGCTGCAGTTGCCCTGGCCATGGCGGGGACTTGCACGCGAGGGAGTCCCCTGCCACCCACTCCCCCCGGAAGTGCCAAGTCGGAATGCATGCCATCACACAGGGGCACAGACAACACTCCATGGGCTCCTTTCCCCTGCTCCTGACATGCGCACCCATCATGATGTCCGCGCCTTCTGCACAGCATTCCACCCAGGATCCCGCGGACAGGCCATCCTTAAAGCGCCCGCGCAGGGCGGGGCTCGACAGGAAGTGCAGCAGCAGCTTCAGTCCCCGCACAGTGGTGCTGGGGTGCAGGTGGCCCTGCAGGAGCAACAGAAACCAGCCGGGCCCCAGGCTCAGGAACACCTCTTCTATTGTCCTAGGAAACCAACAATGCAAGCGTCATGTCCAGGATGATGAGCAGCCCCCAGCCTCACAGTCCCTTAAGATGGCACCTAGGGTCAGCATCTCAATACCACTTAGCAAGACACAGGTTGCATTTTAAAGGAACGGTAAAGGAAATGCTGGCAGAGTAGCTGCAAAGTGGTTGAATTTGTCTATGAATGGCTGACATGTAAATTGGCCAAAGGTTTTCAAAGCAATTGGCAGCTATGTATCAATAGATGTGAAGCCTGCAGGCCAGTGGGAGCTGTACTCCACTGCTATTCACACTCATGCAGTGTCTGATGGCCACCCTTCTCATTACAGCAATGTCTCTATATATAAAAGCCTCAGTGGCTGGCCAACCAGCCAGTAGCTATGATGCGCACTGGCCACCAGGAGGCAGGTGCTCAATGCAAGAGCAGAAACCACAGGCATGTTTCATGTTACAGACTGATGAATCTCAGAGAGAAGGGGGGCGGAGGGAGGGCAGGAAGAGATTAACCAAACATCTTATATGCATCCTTAGAGGCCTGGTGCATGGATTTGTTCACCAGTGGGGTCCCTTGGCCTGGCCTGAGGGGATCAGGCCAAAACTGGATCTCCGACATCTCCCAAGTGGTGCTGGATTGCGAGAGGGAGCAGGCCAGGCTGAGGGACCCCGGTGCATGAATCTGTGCACTAGGCCTCTAATCTCTATATATAAAAGGCTAAGTTACCAGCCAACTGGCCAGTAGGTATAAAATGCACTGACCACCAGGGGGCACATGCTCAACCCAGGAGCTCCCAGGTGACAGCAACTTTGCAAAGTGCCTTTTTTGCCGGTTTTGGCCCGATCCCCAAAGGCCAGACTGAGGGACCTCGCCTACAAGAGGGACCCAGGACCCAGCTCACTCTGCAGATGCCCTTCAAGCCCTGGCACTGTCCCAGGTGTGGCTGGCCGGGGAGGGACCACAGGAGGTTGGCTCCCGGGCATGTCTGGCCCATCTCACCCAGTCCCGCCCCGCCAGCACCTTCTAATTAATTTCCTTTCAATGTGCACTGGGCCTCTAGTAGTCATATAACACACATAACGATTGTTTACCTCCCTTTTGAAATACACTCGTCAAAACTAATATAAACTGAATGGTCCAAAGTGTCTGCATCTTTATCAGTTTAGGCCAAAAAAAAATGACATGATTTACTGTCAGGTCCAGAAATGAATCTTAAAATGATGAGTCTGGCTAATACGAACTTGCTAGAGGGAACTGGGGAGCAGGGAGATGGGCAGCAACTCTAGAGGCAATGGCTCAACAAAGACCTGGCCTCCTGGGAGCCAGGGAAGGTCTGTCTGTCCCAGACAGTGTTCTCAGCATCAGCTGCCGGACTAGGCGTGATGAGGACATGGCCACTGGGCTAGGAATCAATAGGCTGTTCTGTCTTCTAGCTCCGTCTCTGAATTAACTAACGGCATGGCTTTAGCAGAACTGATGTGCTCTGGTTATTTTCTCAATGATGGTGATGGTGATGGTGATGAGGGTTATGATGGTGATAGTGATGGTGATAGTGATGAGGATGAGGATTGTTATGGTGATGGTGATAAGGATTATGATGGTGATAGTGATGGTGATGGTGATGGTGATGGTGATGAGGATGAGGATGGTGATGGTGATGGTGATGGTGATGAGGATGAGGATTATAATTGTGATAGTGATGGTGATAGTGATTAGGGTGAGGATTATGATTGTGATAGTGATGGTGATAGTGATGAGAATGAGGATTATGATTGTGATAGTGATGGTGATGGTGATAAGGATGAGGATTATGATTGTGATAGTGATGGTGATAGTGATGAGGATGAGGATTGTGATGGTGATGGTAATGGTGATGAGGATTATATTTGTGATAGTGATGGTGATAGTGATGAGGATGAGGGTGAAGGTGATGAGGATGAGAATTGTGATGATGATGGTGATAGTGATGGTGATGAAGATTATGATTGTGATAGTGATGGTGATAGTGTTGAGGATGAGGATTAAGATGGTGATGGTGATGAGCATGAGGGTGAAGGTGATAAGGATGAGGATTGTGATGGTGATGAGGATGATGGTGAGGGTGATGAGTTATGGTGATGAGGATGATGGTGAGGGTGATGAGTGATGGTGATGAGGATGAGGGTGAGGGTGATGAGTATGAGGATGATGGTGGTGCCAGTGGTGGTGGTAATTGTGATGGTGATGGTGATAAGAATGAGGGTGAGGATGAGAGTGAGAGTGATGGGTGATGGTGATGAGGATGATGGTGAGGGTGATGAGGATTAAGATGAGGATGATGGTAGTGATGGTGGTGGTGGTGGTGGTGATGGTGATAAGGATGAGGATTGTGATGGTGATGGTGATGGTGATGGTGATGAGGATGAGGGTGAAGGTGATGAGGATGAGGATTGTGATGGTGATGATGATGGTAATGGTGATGAGGATTATGATTATGATTGTGATGGTGATAGTGATGAGGATGAAGGTGAAGGCGATGAGGATGAGAATTGTGATGGTGATGAGGATGATGGTGAGGGTGATGGTGATGAGGATGAGGGTGAGTTGAGGGGGATGAGGATGAGGGTGAGGGTGATGAGTATGAGGATGATGGTGGTGCTGGTGGTGGTGGTGATGGTGATGGTGATGAGGATGAGGGTGAGGATGAGAGTGAGGGTGAGGGTGATGGTGATGATGATGAGGATAAAGATGAAGATGATGGTGGTGATGGTGGTGATGGTGATGAGGATGAGGGTGAGGATGTGAGTGATGGTGATGAGAGTGAATGGTGATGAGGATGATGATGGTGGTGATGGTGATGAGGATTATGATTGTGATGGTGATGGTGATGGTTATAGTGTTGAGGATGAGGATTATGATGGTGATGGTGATGTTGATGAGGGTGATGAGGATGAGGATTGTGATGGTGATGAGGATGATGGTGAGGGTGATGGGTGATGGTGATGGTGACGAGGATGAGGGTGAGGATAAGGGTGATGGGTGATGGTGGTGAGGATGAGGGTGATGAGGATGAGGATGAGGATGATGGTGGTGCTGGTGGTGATGGTGATGAGGATGAGGGTGAGGGTGATGGTGATGAGGATGAGGGTGAGTGTGAAGGTGATGAGGATGAGGGTGAGGGTGATGAGTATGAGGATGATGGTGGTGCCGGTGGTGGTGATGAGGATGAGGGTGAGAATGAGAGTGATGGTGATGAGAGTGATGGTGATAAGGATGATGGTGGTGCTGGTGGTGATGGTGATGGTGATGGTGATGATGAGGATGAGGAGGATGAGGTTGGTGCTGGTGGTGCTGATAATGATGGTGGTGTTGGTGATGATAGAAGTTAGCTTATGGAGTATTTACAGTATCATAGGCACCCACTCCAGGCTACCCACATGTTAATTTCTGTCTAAAGCAAGTACTATTTTTATCTTTACATAGATGAGTAGAATAGAGGCATTGAGGTCTTGAGTTACCTCCCCAAGGTCCCTGGGAACAGAACTGGGATTTGAACCTAAGAGGTCTAACATTTGAGCCCAGATGCTAAGCAATACACTACATTTCCTTTTCAAACATAAGGAGAAGGAAGGGTTTAGACTAGCTCATCTCCAAGTTCCCCAGTTCTACCGTGTTTTAATTCTAGCAATGTAAAGACTTATGGGCTGGCAAAATTTTAAGCACTATCTGCAAAGCTGTTTTACTGAGGAGTAAGCCCCACTGCTCCCCCAAACATACATAAACACTAAAATGTCAGTTTGACAAGAGCAAAGATCTGGGCTGACATTCTCAGCAACACACCCTCACATCAAGGCACAGTGTCTGGCACATAGTAGGTGCTCAACAAATGGCTGTTAAATAAATGACTCCAGGGTTAGAGGTAAAGCAATCAGTGGGAGAGATGATGGGATTTTATGATTATACATCTTTTTGAAAGTTGATTGAAGGCAAACACTTCTTTTTCCAACTTGGGAAAATAGCTAGGTAATTAACAGTAAAGAGCAGAAGAATTTGGCAAGACTTTTCCTTAATAGATGTTATTTAGACTAACCATTTCTCCATTCTATTGTCTGCCAAGTAAAGGACATCAAAATTGGTAATTGTCACAACTGCCAAAACAATAACAATTATATTGGAACAATGGTGACAAAAGGAGCTTATTGTAATTATTCCAAGCTGTTTTGAGTTACTATGGCCATTAAACATTTTCATTGGAATATCTTAGGGCAAGGTCTTCTTTATCAGGTGGAGAGGATATAATTTTCTTTCTGACTAGTGCAGAAAACACATGGCAAACAGCTGACTCTGAGATACTAAACTTTTCACTTAGGAAAGGTTTTAACACCGCACCCCGTATGAGGCAACCTAATGCCAAATCGCGCTTCCTGGAGCTACTTACTCAGAGGACAGATGAAGTTGGGAGGAAGATACTACACCAAGCAGCATCTCCAGCAGCTGGTTTCTGAGCCAGATTGTCTTTCCAGATGTTTGGCTTCCAGCTACAAAAGAGGCCATTTGGATTTGAGAGGGAACGGATGTAAAGAGACTTATTTTCTGTACTCAGCCACCACAGTCTCCAAATGCTTATTTCATTTAGGCATTAGGCCATGGAGGGGACTCCAGATTTTGTCATTCAATTCTAGACTTCAATACAAGGCTTTTAAAGTATTTTCAGACAATGTTCTTAAAGTTGTCACTAACTAGAGATGTTTTCCATCTCGCTTTTTTCACACACACACACACACACACACACACACACACTCCTTAAAATGTATCTTGCAGAAGAGGAATTCTTTAATTATCACGGGCTGCAATGTTTCTTGAACATCTAAACTGCCGGTTCTAGAGAGGCATTGGGGGTAGAGGGTGCAGACCCTGGCTCTCCACCTCGGGCCCTGCTCTCCAGCAGCTCCCGGGCGAGGCTTTGGCACACCGAGGCTGTGGTACAAATAGAGCTTGAAGAATAGCAAGAGGTTACAGACCCAGTGGGGAAGAAGCTGTACTTCTGAATGTTATTAAAGCCCCAAGGCACAGGCTAACACTGTCTCAACAGATGATAATCTTACAAAAGATTCTGAATGGAGTCCCTATAAGAAGGGCGGTTGACTAAGTACACTCACTGTTAGCCCATTTCCATGCATTCACTCCCTTGGTTGGCCAGTTACTTTATAGCCCACTGTGGGCACAGACACCACGCTGTAGAGATGGAACTGACGAAGCTGAGGAAGATGTGGTGTCAGACCCCCCTCTGTTGGGATTCTGGCCCACACTCTTATTAAGGCCCTAATATCTGAGCCTCAGTTTCCTCATCTGCAACATGGAAATGGCAATGCCTACTTCTCAGTGTAGATCTAGAGGAAGAGAGAACGTGTTTAGATTGAGCAGTGCTGGCCAGGCGGATCTTTTGCACCGGCCCTGTCCATGCAGCAGCCACCAGCCTCCTGTGGTTATCGAGCCCTGGGACTGTGGCCAGTGTGACTGAGGGATGGACTTTTTAACTGCACTTCATTTCAAATAATTAAAATGGCACAAGGGTTTGAGGCTCCCAAGCTGGACAGCACACCTGGAGGGCCAGGACCGAGCACAGTGCCTGTTCCCTCACATCGGCCCCAGCAGAGGGCACATGGAACATGACAGCTGCTGCTCTGGACCTGGAAGGGCGACACTCAGAGACACCACCCAGCCTGTGCACAGAGGAGCCGGCCTTTAGAAGCACAGAGGTGACCAGGTGTCTCAGAGGGACTGGGAATGGCTAGCGCGGCGGGCACAGGGCAGGGCAGACATCCCTGGGAAGAAGCAGCATGTGCAGTACAGACAGCAGGAGTCCACTGCGATTGGGCCCCGCAGGACTTCCGAGTGTGGAAGCGGGCCTTGGCGCAGGGATGGAGGATGGGGGGACACCAGGGAGGCAGGCATGGCCAGGCCTGAGGCCCTCGCTGGGCTACAGAAAACTGCGTGTTATCTGGAAACCATTCCAGGCTGGAAAGAGAGAATATGCAGTTTAACTTGATGTGTGACCCTAATCATAACACTGCGACCTCACAAGCCCCTGAGCTGCGGTGCCTTCCCTCCTTTGTCTGAGCCCCGCCCTCTACACCTGGCCCAGCCTGGAGCGGTCTCCTCACCAGGCCCCCAGGGCTCCGGGACCTCGTCCGTGCAGATCTGCCGCTCATCCACCGAGGCGGGCTGGAGGGTGTACACCACGAACAGCGCGACCCTTAACAGAGAGAAGGACAGGCTCAGGCAGGCTCAGCCATGTTGCTGAACACACGTGAAGGTTTTCTACACAGAACACCCCAATGCGGCTGCAAGGCAGGGTTCGAGGGGAGCACGCTATTCTGTGGTTAATGCAATATTTCCAGAGACTTCTGCTGTCTGTCAGGATTCATCAGAGCAGTTAACTTGGGGCTGCCAGATCAACAGAGCAGGTGGTGGTGAAGATGGACAAGGTTAAATGTCATGGGCTGGGCTGTTTGGAAAGTCTGCAAAGGACAGGTGCACTGAGACCTCAGCTTGTGGTGATGGCTGTGCCCTTGGAAAGTCTGAATTCCTGGCAAGACAGGTGTGTCAGCACCAGGGAGCGGGGCGCCCTCAGCCCTGCTAGGATCTTGCACATGCACCCTCCTCTCAACAGAGGCCTGGAACCTGCCCTACACTGAAGGGGAGGGATGCTGGGGCCAGTGTGGTCAGGGGAGGGCTGGGCCTACAGCCCCTGGTAAACCAGCCTGAGCCCGGCCCTTGCCCTGGCCGCGGGCACAGTACCTGAGCAAGTCCTGGACACTGAAATGGCCCCTCAGCTGCCAGCCCAGGATGGCGATGATGGTGGGGATCCTGGCGGGGGCGAGGCCCGGCTCACTGAAGAGGAAGGTGAGCTTGTGTACCAGCTGTGCCTGGTGGGCCACGCCAGCGCTCCGGGGGCCTTCCCTGCGAGCCGGGAGAGAGGCGGGGAAAGCTTTCACTGGGATGAACCAAATGTGCTGTGTTTCTGCGGAAAAGCTTTTCCAGGCCGGCATGCTCTGTGGCCCTCGGGCTCCAATGCCGCCAGACACACTCAGAGCAAAGACAGCGACTGGAGCGTGTCCCTGAGCACCCCACACCCAGGCCCAGCCTGGCAAGTCACAGGCGGGCGCTCTTCCTGCCCAAGCCACACCGTGGATGAGTGCCCTGCGCAGTCAGGGGAACAAGGCAGAATTCAAGCGCCCTCGACCCCCTCCTCAAGTTCATCACATGCTCTTCCAGTAAATTCTACTCCGCTCCCTCTCCCTCCCCCGAGAAAACAGCTCCAGGGTGCATGCCCACCTCTTAGAAAGCAACAGGTCCAGAGAGAAAGTGGAAAATGGGGAGGAAGCAAAGGTGGAGGGAGGTGAAAGAGGTGGAATGCACCTTCGTGAAGTGCCTTTTAGCTCCAACGTCTGCCACACTCCTGGACCCTGACACCCTGACAGAGCCTGCCCAGTCTGTGTGTCTGTTGCTAGTGAGCACTGCCCCCCCCGCCATCTTTACTTTCTCATCACAGAGCTGAGCAGACGGCTTTCTGCATTTGTCTCCCCTGCTCTCCCCTTGCAGCCCCACCAGCCCGTGAAATGCAATGGGGACACGTTGGCGCCCTGCCTCCCTCCTCCCTAATCCTGATCACAGCCCACAGCCGCTGGGTTTCTTCGGGAGCCACCCCTTCCTAACTCCCCGTCCCTTCCTGGACCTGCAGTCCTGCTCAGGCCTGTGGGGGACCAAACAGCCCTTGCTGGGCTGTACGGAGCTCAGGAGGTGCTCTGAGGTGCCTGTGGCCCCTGCCTCAGAGACTATGGAAAGGACACAGCAGGAAGAAAGCAGAGACTAGATGGGGACAGACCTCAGATAAAGGGGTGTGAGTGGCACCAGCCCCAGGGGAGCTGGGCCCCTTTCTATTGTATGAGCAACGAATTCCTTTCTCCACTTCCTCCCACCCCTTTCCTCTCTTCCTTCCCTGAGTTGGTTGGAGTGTGGTTCTGCCACTTGCAACCAAGTGCCTTGATTGCCCTGCCTCAAGAGGACGGGGAGACACCAGGGACAGAGGGGGTGAGACGTGTGTCCCTTCTGCTGGCCACACTGAGCCCTGACGCCAGAGCCAGGAAGCTGCTTTTGAGGCCCTAAACCTGCAGGGGAGACACACATGTGTGAGCCTCGGGAAGATGCTGCTATAGACTGCATGTTTGTTACCCCTCAAATTGTGTTGTTGTTTTTTTTTGTTGTTGTTGTTGTTAATCCTCACCCCAGGATATTTTTCCTCTGATTTTTTTTTTTAACAAGTGCAAGCGAGGGGTAGAGACACAGAGAGAGAAACATTGATGTGAGAGAGACACATCACTTGCTTGCCTCCCACACGCACCCTGACCAGGGCTGGGGATCGAGCCTGCAACCGAGGTACATGCCCTTGACCGGAATTGCACCCAGGACCCTTCAGTCCGAGGGCCAAAGCTCCATCCATGGAGCCAAACTCTCTGGGGCTCTCTGTTGCTGTTGCTTGTTATGCCCCTAAATTCTTACTTAGAAACCTACCCCTGGGCAGTGGGCTTTGGGAGGGGGGATTAGGTCCTTAAGGTGATGCTGTGAAGGAATAGTGCTCTCATGAAGGAGACCCCGGTGGCCTTTCCAGCCCCTCCCACCAGTGCAGACACAGTGAGAAGACAGCCACCTCCACATCAGAGGCGGGGTGCTCACCAGACACTGATCTACCATCTTAGACTCTCAGCCTCCAGCCTGGGAGGAATAGATTCCTGCTGTGTATAAGCCACTGTCCTCGTCCTCGTCCTGGGCAGTGTGTTACAGAAGCCTGAGCTCTCCAAGCCAGATGCGCTGCCTCAGGGGACATACACTCGGGGAGCGCATGAGGGCTGTGGGCCTGCCCTGCCCTCACAGTCCCTTTTCTGGTGAGAAGCCCTTGTTTCTAACGTCCAGCGGCCGAAGCGCAGCCTACCTTGGCGACCGGAGGACTTCCAGGAGGTGGGAAAAGAGGGATTGCTCCACGCTGTCCGCGGCTCTCATCCAGAGCTGGAAGACAGAGGCATGGATGAAGCACGGCCTGAGGACAGGCCTCCGACAGCTTGAACGCGTAGTGCTCTGGGCCTGGTCCCCTCGGCCTGGAGTCACCAAGCCAGTGTCCCGTCTGGAATCAGACCCAATCTCCTGACAGCGTGGAGGGCTTTGCCCGGGGAAAGCTCACACACCACGTCTCTCCTCATCTCTGCGGCTGCCTGGCCCTGCACGATGAGTCAACAGGACACCGTACTAACCATTGTCCACCTAGGCTCAGGCCCTAGCAGTGCGGGGTCCACACACCAGACTCCTCTCATCCTGCAAGGCCAATGCCTGTGTTCCCACTTTAGAGATGAGAAAATAGGGCCGAGACAGACCAGTTGAGTGACAAGTCCCATTCACCCCCAGCAAGTGGCAGGACTGGAATGAGAAGCGGGCCTTCCCTTTCCGGTTTTACGCTATGGTAACTACTTGCGCATGCAATGCTTTCCTCATAAAACCTGCAGCGCAGCCCATGCCCCTCCTCCTGCACAGCAGAACCATGACCAAAGCCAGAGGGGAGCCTGAGATCCCAGGAGTGAGCTTATCACCGAGGTTGTTTCATTCACAGTGAACAAAAGGCAGCTGCTATCCGTCCTCTGGGGCCAAGTGGATGGCATCCTTCGTGTCTCATTTCCACTTCCCTTTAGAGGGTTCTGCTATTTCTTACCTGTAAACATGGCCATTTCCTAAGGCCCTAAACCAGGTGTGGGATTGTAACAGTGCAGTCCCCTGGCACCAAAAAGAGCTCACACTTACAAGTTACCCACTGGCAGCGGCGAGAGGTGCCAGGCAAAGGCCAGAGATGATGGCTGCATGTAGTAGCGAGAAGACTGAGGCTCTGAGACACTAAGAGACTTGCCTGTCGACCCTCATGTACTAATCGGCAGAGATTGGCTTAAAAGCCCGGTCTCACTCCCTCTTGCCTCCTCCCTGTGCTCCCTGACAGCCATCTCCTGGAGACTGACGCACAGGATCAGTAATGAACCTCACGTGATGACACAGGTGGCCATGGGTCAATAATGAACCTCACGTGATTACACAGGAGGCCGTGGGTCAGTAATGAACCTCACGTGATGACACAGGTGGCCATGGGTCAATAATGAACCTCACGTGATGACACAGTTGACCATGGTTCCATGCTCTTCCAGGGGAAGCAGAGGAGTATAGTGACCCAAGTCTATCAGGAGGCCAGTGTAGTCAGAAACCATTCCTTTGGGATCCCCAGGGCCTGGCATCACCCCTGCCATGTGGTGGGCACTTACGAAGACTCCATTATTTTTTTTAAGAGTGCATGTACAGGAAATCCAGATGAACTGAGCACACTGCGCTAAGCCGAAGCAGGCTGGCAGAGTCCCCGCCCTGCAAGCTCACTCCTGCTCAGTGCAGAGTGGAGTGGGCACTGCCACGTACAGAGCCCATGTGGGCTGTGGGGCACAAGTCAGGCACCTCAAGGCACACGTAAGGGCCCTGCACATGCAGCATCTTCACTTGCAAAGGCAGTCCCTGAATGAAGGCCATGCCAGTGTGGGAGCTGGAGAACTGAGATCGCACACATGAACCCAGAAATCTCCTTGCTGCTGCGCCCCTGCCCGCCCTACAGCATAGCCCTCCTCCCTCCAGGGCATTGGGGCAGTACCAGATTGCCAGATGCTGCCCAGCTCTTTCGGAAATTCCTTCACATTGTACCAAATAGTTGAATCTTTTGCCGCTTATCCTGTCTTATAACCCCTACTAAGGACTGCATTGAGATGGCTGACTTATTTAAATACCAAATGGATCATGTGTCCAATTGTGCCCTCTCCCACCCTGAGGCCATGGCACATGCCACAATGATCTTTGTGTCCCTTTTAAAAACCAGAAACCTAAGACTTGACTACCCTCCACTTCCTATTCCTCCTGCTCCTCAACTCCCCCCTCCCTCTCCACTGTCTGTCCAGTCATCACAGGTTCCCCCTTCTCCTGTAACTGATTTTCTTGTCTCCAAACCCACCCTCTTTTTCAATGACTTGTGCTATTAATAGTTGATTCTCCCACTGATATTTTAACCACCTCTTTTCCACTCCTTCCTCCTCCCGGCCAGCAACCAGACTCAAGTCTCCTATCTTAAGCCCTGAAACTCCCTCCCTCTATTTTCTTCTCTCTTCTTCTTCAGAAGTCTGCCTCTACTTCCTTCCTCCTCTCCACTCTTCACCTGGCATCTGACCCATTACTTATTCCTCATTAGGTCTGTCATTACCTTCAAGTGACCTCCAAATACAATACACACATCACTGCCCTCATTTTACCTGGAACTCTCCTTGTCATCTTAAATTTTCATTTTGTTTTACTTTGGTGTTTACTGGTTGCTTATTTTCTTAACCTTCTCTTTAAAAGCACAGCTCACTCGAGGACGCTGGTTCTCAGGGACGGTGGTGCCATGGCCTTTCCAGGAGCAGCTGGGAGGTTGGTGGTCCTGCACAGGTAATTGCTGGGCCGGCTGGTGGCATGGGTGCCCTGGAGCCCAGCGGCGGGGCAGGGCATGCTCTCTGGTCTCTCCGTGCAGGAAAGCGGTGAGCACAGGGAACCAGGTACAAGGCCTTGCCAACGTCCTTCATAGGCCTGGCACTCGTCTCAGACCCAGGCCACAGGGCACTCCCTGGCCAGGTTCAATTCGCTGATGAGCTCGGAGAGCGACAGCAGTGAATAGGATTGGCCTTCTCATTTTAGGTTCCCATACTGTCCTTTTCAGTTTAGGTGTCAAGATTAGCTAATAAAATAGCCTGGGAGTGTTCCTTTCTCAGTTTCCTGGAGGAGTTTTTAAGGCTGGGAGGGCCTACGTCCTGACAGGTGGAACTTCTCTGCAGACATCCGGGCCAAGACCGTCCTTGTGGATTTTGTTTGTAAGATTTTAAAGCCGTGATTCCAGCCTGAGCTGGTTTGGCTCAGTGGATAGAGCGTCGGCCTGTGGACCGAAGGGTCCCTGGTTTGATTCCCGTCAAAGGCACAGACCTCAGTTGCAGGCTCCTCCCAGGCCGAGACCCTGGTCAGGGCGTGTGCAAGAGGCAACTAATTGATGTGTTTCTCTCACATCAGTATTTCTCTCTGTCTTTCCCTCTGTCTTCCACTCTCTAAAAGTCAATGGGAAAATATTGTTGAGGATTAAAAATAAGTAAATAAAAATAACTAAATATGATTCCATTTATTTATGATTATGGGACCATTTGAGTTTTTTTCTTTCTTTTTGAGTGAGTTTGGGAAACTTACATTTTCTTGGAGATTGTTCAGATGAGCTAAGGGTTCACATTTATTGGCACAAAGTTGCCAGCCCTACTTTCCTTCTCCCTCACCCTTCTCATCCCCGTGGATCTCCCTCCTCCCCTCTCCCCCCGCTCATCCCTGTGGATCTTCTCCTTCAGCGTTATTTAGTGTCCTTCCTGCTTTTTATCCTGACCAATCTCAGTAGTTTATGCTATTAGAGCCAGTTATTGGCCTCATTGGTCCTTTCTGTGGTTGTTTCTTTCCTATTAAAACAGTTGGGGTTTTCATCTTCATTTTTCCCTCTTTCCTTCTTGGAATTTGGTTTTAGTTTGTGGTTTTCTGTTTTTTTGTTTTTGTTTTCCAGTTTTCTAACTTCTTAGCTTGAAGTCTCTGTTCGTGAATTTAGAGTGTTCGCTTTCTGACAGGCACATTGAGGGGTATAAATTTTCCTCCGTGTCCAGCTTCCAGCAGCCTCCCCACAGAGCTCTCATATATAGCGTTTTCTGTGTTGTTCAGTATAAACCAATTCTCATTTGAACTATAGTCCTCGTTGATCCTCTTTACCTCACCGCCTTTTGGATGTTCAGGTTTCAAAATCTCCCACCTGGATTTCCACAACAATCTATGAACCCTCTCCCTGCCTGGGGGTCTTGCCCCCTGAGAAATAGACCTAAAGTAAAATTCTAATGTGCATTCTCTAGCTAACACCCCGAGGTATCAGTAGTTTAGCCAAACTTATCAATAATCCAAAATTTATTTATAAAGCCTTTAGGCTAATAATTCCAAGGAATTTTTTTTAATTGAGGGAAATGTATGCACAAAAATACTGTGTATAAAAGTGCTCGTTTATAACAATAATACATGGAAATAATCTAGGAGCTTGACAACACAGGAATGCTGTCAGGCACAGCACAGATTCCATCCTGACCGCAGAAAAATGCTTGCAAAGTCCATAATCTATACATATAAATGCCTAAGCAACCGAACGACCTCATGACTGAACAACTGGTTGACCGTTTGCTATGACACACATTGACCACCAGCAGACAGACGCTCAATGCACAGCATCAGGTTTCCTCCTGTCCAGATTGAGTCTGCGGGGATCTGGCTGAAACCAGCTATCCAACATCCCCTGAGGGGTCCCAGATTGTGGGAGGGTGCAGACCAGGCTGAGGGGCCCCACCGGTGCATGAATTCGTGCACCAGCCTCTCATACATTGATACATGTTTGAGTTAATGGGAAAGGATGGGACTAATAACATCCACACCAAGGTCATAACTGATAAGACATATAGCCGGTAGAAAATATAACAGTACTCATAGAAAGCTTAACAAAGCATGCTCTCAAGGTTGACAACAGTTGTCTGGGTCTCCAAAATAGCCCCTCCACACACACTTTTATCTAATTTAAAGCATTCTGTAATAAGCATATATTGTTTCTAACTTTAAAAAGTTTTAAAAATATTTCCATGGACTTGGGCACACATGGATGAAAATGCATGTCCTGTGGCTCAGTCATTAGTCCATCTCCCCCCATCCCCCTCCACCTCATCTCCTGGCAGGTGCTCCCCAAGCCCCTTGCTCTCAGTCTGCTGGCTGCTTTCATCCCCCATGTGTGCAAATAGCATGCCCTCTACCTGGAGGTCCCTCTGGGAGCCTCTATCAGACTCCGCCCAGCCCCTGAGCTGCTAGGTTGAGCCCCACTCTTACTACCCTGCGCCTGCCTTCCTCACACCCTGCACCCTGGTGCCTCCTGCATGTGACCAGGCTCGACAGCTGCATGGGAGGGCTGCCTCCTGTCATCACCAGCCTCAGTGTGCACTCCATCAAGGATGCGTCCTCTATAGGCCTGCCCACCTCATTCTGTGCTTCCTCTCTGTCCTCAGGCCTGCCCTGGGCATTTCTCAGTCACTCCTTTAAGGGAGCATGTGTGAAGGGCAGGCCCCAAAGGAATCCGTGCATGCCTCTTAACCCCCATACATAGTATACATGGTACCGCCCTGCAGTTTCAAAATCCTTTCCCTGTTGCATCTGGTTTACAGAAGACGTTGACCTCTATTTCACCATCAAAAATGCAACTCAGAGAGGCCAGGAGACTTGCCCAGGGCCACTGGGGGAGGGATTCCATTATGAAGCTGGGCCTCCCCTCTCAAGCCTTTGGGGTTTTCCCTCACGGCCATCCCGGCCATCAGGAAGCCAGGCTCCCCCCTCACACACCCCTGCAGGCTCCCCGCTCCCGTGTCCCGTTTACCTCAAAGTTGCAGAGGACGTGCTGGAAGACCCCGATGTTGGTGTGGGCGGAGGGCCCGAAGCCCAGCTCGGCAGTGCCCGCGATGGCCAGGATCAGCTGCAGAACGCGGGGCGTGAGCAGGGAGCTCTTTTTCCTCAGGAGAAACGCCATCACCTGGAAGGTCAATGCAGGAGCAGCTGGTGCCTGAGTGCCTCGGGCTCTCCTTTGCCTGCTGTCCCTGCGCCTCTGCTGAGCCACCTGGAACCCTGCTCAGCGGGGCTGCCTCCTGTGGCCTGTGCACCCAAAGCAGCTCCCACACCCACTGCCATGCTGCTTCCCTGACACTGCCCACCTGTCCGTCCCTGTGACCAACACGCCACAGGGCCTGCTCCTTCCAGACTCTCCCGCTGTTCCCAGAATGCCCCTCACTCTCTCTCCCGGTTTCCTTCTGATGCTCAGGGCTCCTTCTCATCTGCCTTACTGGACCCCACATTCATAGCCATCCCATCCATGCTGCCATATCACCAAGAAGGCACCAACTACCCAAGAACCCCAATAACTCCGTCACTCCGGCTGCAGCCACCAGACATGTCCCTGTACTGCACCAGACCCTGGGAACTGGCAGCTTCCGGCACCTGTGCCAGGGGCGACACTGGCATCTCAGACACCAGTACGATGGATCCCCCAGCCTCATGCTGCTGTTGACCTCAGCCTCACAAAGTCAGGATGTGTAGCCAACCACTGGCATCTGGGTCCTCATCCACCCATCCCCTCCGCTTCTCAGCTCAGCTCTTCCACAGCTCAGGTCCTTGCGCCTGGATCCGAACCAGTCTACCCCTCTCCCCATCCGCTCAGCCCCTTCCCATGTGCCACTGGGAAGTCATCCTTGTTTGACAGCCTGGATGTCTGTGTTCCTCCAAAATCTGTGTGTTGCAACCTTTACCTGGCAATGTGATGACACTTGGAGGTGGGGCCTCTGTGATGGAGTGAGGAATAGATGAGGTCTGGAGCAGAGAGCCTCGTAAAGGGGACTAGTGTCCTTACAAGAGGCATGAGACCTGCCTCACTCTGCTCTCCGCCATGTGAGTACCAAATCAGAAACTGGCCTCTATGATCCAGAAAAGAGCACTCACACCCCCTCCCCCCCCCACCCGCCCCTACCCCCACCGACTGGGCTGGCACCTGGTCTTTGACTCCCCAGCCCCCAGAACAATGCAAAAACGAATGTCTGCTGTTACAAGCTACCCAGTCTACGGTATTTTGTAATAGCAGCCAAACTAAGACAACTGTGATCATCAAATACTCGGGATCTCCTTAGATTGTTCTGGTCAGTTCTCTGACACATCTGAAACCTGACGACACCCTCGATCTCCTCTGCCACCAGCACATAATGAGGAGGTCATCCTCACTGGCTGCTCACTTTACACTATTGGTGTTGAGTGTCCAGCTGGCACACAGTCTAACTCTGTTTCTCCAGCAAGTTGGTTCTCCTTGTCCAAAAGACAGTGTTTCATCTCTCCTTCCTCCCCCAACTTTCCTTCCCTGCTACCACCCACCTCATACTCTGCTGAGAAGAGAGAACCCATCAGCCATGAGTGCTCTTGCCTTCCCAAACCTCATCACTAACGCCTGTCCTGCATCCCTTCCTCTCACAGGCAACGTCCTACTTGGCCTCCAGCCCCACTTCTCACCTTCACCAGGACTCCGTTTCCTGAGATAATTATTCTCTTCTCGAGTCATCTCTCACTCTCGCCCTCTCTCTCTCTTTCTCTTTCTCTCTCTTCCCCTCCGTCCGTCCCTCTCTTCCTCCTTCCTTAAGGTGACCAGACGTTCTGCTTTTGGTGGGACAGTCCCGATTTTTAACAAATTGTCCTGCGTCCCGGCACGGCGGGAGAATGAGAAGGGAATATACGGTTTTCGGCGGCCAAGCGGTCAGTGGTGTCCCGCTTTACCAATGTTAAAATTTGGTCACCTTATCCTTCCCTCCCTCTTCTGTCACTTCCTTCCACCAACAGAAAGCTCTAATATTTCTCTTCTTTAAAATTAAATTATTTATTTACTTTTTTTACAGAGAGGAAGGGAGAGGGATATAGTTAGAAACATCGATGAGAGAGAAACATCAATCAGCTGCCTCCTGCACACCCGCTACTGGGGATGTACCCACACCAAGGTACATGCCCTTGCCCAGAATCAAACCTGGGACCCTTGAGTCCGCAGGCTGATGCTCTATCCATTGAGACACACAGGTTAGGGCTAGTATTTCTCTTCTTAAAAACAGCCCTCCCTTGACCCCTCATCCCTCTAGATCTGACCCCACTTTGCTACCTTCCTCCTCAGCAAACGTCTTGAAAGCACAATGGGTGCATTCTGGCTCCACATCCTCACCTTATGTTCTCACTTCCACCCCCTAAAGCTGGTTGCTGCCTCCGCCTGTCCACCTGCCTTAGCAAGGTCACCAATGCTTCCAGGTGCCAAACCCACTGGAAATATATCTCCTGAGTTTGCTTCATCCTGAGCATTGTTTGACTACACTGGCCTGCTCCGAATATTTCCTCCTTCCAGAACCTTCGGCAGTCTTCTTCAGCTCGTCTTCCCTCTTCCTTCTCCGTCTCCTTCACTGGCCTTTCATCATATTTCCGATCTACAAGGTTCGCTCCTTCTTTCTTCCTCTCGAGTTCTCTTCTTTATTCTCTCTCCCCCTCTTGGACTATCTCATCAATGTTCTTGGATTAAATAGTATCTTGCTGATATCGGTGACTCACATTCATGCCCAGCTCAGCTTGTCCCACTGAGTTCGAGCCATCTACCCACTTGGCAACTGACTTTTGGTCTCACAAACATTTCAAAGTTGGGGGGTTCCAGTAGCTCCCTCCTCCCTGCCTGCTGCCTTCTGGCATGTGCGCCAGCTGCTCTCCTGAGCCTTTCCAGACTGCTCACAAGGACCCCAAGTCTCCCCAGGCCAGGAATGCAGTTGCAGAGCAGACTGGCTTCTATCTCAGTCTCCTGCTCAAATCTCACCCTCCGATCCACCTTCCACAATCGTGTCAAAGGTCATTCTAAAGCATTAATCACTCCATGTCCCTGTCCCAAGCTTCCCGATTACTCATCATCTCCAAGGCAGAAACCCATGCTCCCTGAGGGCAGGTTTCTGGTTCTTTCCTCCGCCCGCTGCTGTGCAGTGGCTCACACCTGTCCTTTCCCCGCAGCCCTGCGTGTTTTTAATGCCGGTCCAAATGCTATCCTTCTTTCCCCAGATATGAACATCCATCCCATGAACCTCAAGATGTCGCCGAGGCTGAGAGGAGGATAGAAAGTAAGTTGGATGAAAATAACAAGTAAAAAGATATATGCTTTCCTGTGCTCTCAAATCCCATCAGAAAATCAGCAAATAAATACAGAGTAAACGTTTGAAAAATGATGAGATCCCCTCCTGAGTGATCAGGTGCGCTGAAGACCCTTGCTACCATTCTCTGACATAGTCACAGGCTTGACTACAAACCTACTGTCCAGAAGGTGCACTCAGGGCACGGCAATGGACAATCGGACCAGGCCTGCCCTCCTGGAGCACGTGCCTCTGGGCGAATGGATCCCAAACACAGCCTGTCTAGGTCGTGCTGACTGGGCACCAGGTTATGCAGAAGAAGAAGCGATGCGGTAGGATGCGGCTCTTTAGAAAGAGACAAGGTAGGCAAAAACAATAATAATCTGATGTCTACCTAAGGCTGGCATTGCCTCTCTCTCAGCATGGCCAGCCTCCCTTCCGAATTCCCATGAAGATGTAAATGCCTGAAATGTTTCTTCTTTTAAGCTGCAAGAAGAGTTTATAGATTTCCTTCTTCTGCCACCATGTGCACATTAATGGCCTGAATCTGTGGGTTCTTTATTCAAATGAAGTACAAAGTTTTCCTCTCATAATATTGTTCTGCCTATCCCATTAGACAGTGAGGTCAATTGAATGTTTATGCCCCCTCCCCATTCATATGCTGGAACCTAATCCCCAATGTGATGCTATTAGGGCCTGCACCCTTTGGGGGTGATTAAGTCACGAGAGTGGAGGCTCTAGGGGGATTAGGGTCCTTATAAGGAGACCTCAGGTGCTCCCTCACCTTGTGAGGACACAGAAAAAGGTGGGCATCTATGAACCAGGCAGACCCTCACTAGACACGATCTGCCACACCTGGCTCTCGGACTTCCCAGCCCCCAAAACTGCGAGAAACAAGAATCTGTTGTTTATAACTCCCCTCTCCCCCAGTTTATGGTGTTTTGTTAGAGCAGCCTGAACAGACTAAGACAGACAGTGAGTTTCGGGGAGGGAGAAGCTAACCCCGTTTTGTTCAGCCGCATCCCCGATGCCTAGCACAGTATCTGGCTCCAGGCAGCACTCAGTCAGCGTGAGCAGAGCAAAGAGAGCCTCTTCCTAAAAACCCAGGCAACCCTCCTCTGGTCCACCGATTGCCATTCTGTTTTCTTTTTTAAAAATGTCTTTATTGATGTTTTAGAGAGAGAGAGGAAGGGAGAGGGAGAGAGAGAGATGGAAACATCATCAATGAGAGAGAAACACTGATTGGCTGCCTCCCGCATGGCTCCTACTGGAGTCAAATCTGCAACCCAGGCCTGTGGCCTGACCAGGAATGCAACCGGTGACCTCTTGGTTCATGAGTGGATGCTCAACCACTGAGCAACATGGGCCAACAGCCTTTCTTTTTCATGAGGCTCTTTCGCCTCCATCCATGTGTGAGGCAGCGCCTCTGAAGCTCTGAGCACGTCCTCTCTCCCAAGGCATGTGTTCACGTGACAGGCCCTTACTAAGCACCCGACATGGCAGGTTCTGCGCTTGGCAGTGAGGAGACAGTGGTGGCAGGAGAGCTGGCTCCCTGTGGAGCTCGGAGCTCCTGGGAAGAAGGCTGGGAGCCACTGAGTTGCAGGTGTAGTGGCTCCAGAAGAGAGAGTCTTGGACACACTGCGTTCAGTTTCTACTAAAACTGCCTTGGTTCTGTCTGTTTCATCCTCGATGTACCACCAGAGTACATGGGGCTTTGCACCTTGTTGGAAATGCTCACGAATATTATTAAAACCCCCAGCCCCAGCGGATACCTAAGTGCTAAATTGGCACAGTTCCCGCTGCTGCTGCCTTTATCAGTATAGTAAAAAAACTTGTATCTACAAAAGCCCCGATTCTTGACTTTTAATATGAACGCAGACCTACCCATCACTATCACCACAACATGTACTGAGCGTCTGTCTGGCCTCAGTCATGCACTGGCACCAGCGAGGAGTGCCAGGCCCCGAGGCCTGTAGCCCGGGGGAGACGATCAGGTTTACAGTGTGTGCGTGGTTAGCCCCGGGCATCGCCAGGTGCCACGGCAGCTGGAGGCGGCACAGGCTCAGCGCTGGGCTGGGATCCTGACCTGGGAGGTAAGAGGGAGTGGACCTGGGAAGAGCCTGAGATGGCACTGCCAGCTTAGGGCACAGGTGTACCAAGCAGTTTAGCTAATGGAGCTGAGCAGGGCTGGGGGAGGTAGCAGTGTGGGTGGGAAGCGCCGTGGGCAGGAGGTGAGGCTGAAGCCCAAGGGCAGCCAGTTCCGAAGGCCCTGAGAAGTGGTCCCGGGGCCTGGGACGAGGGATTGGCGGTTGGAGCCGCTGGAGATCCACACAGGCAGGGGTGTGGTCAGTCTCAGGGCAGAATTGTGACTGCCGCCACCAGCTTCGTGGGAACAACAGGAGGAAGGGCCCTGTCCAGCTGTGCAGCAGCCCAGATAGCGGGTGGGCCTGAGGGGACATCATCCCGATTTCCTTGCTCAGCTTCTGGCTTAGGGGCTGAAAGGCAAGGATGCTCTCTCCCAGCACCCTGCCTCGGAGGAGCCATGGCAGCCTGTGTGCCCCTGACCTTGTCTAGCCTTGCACCTGAGGCCTCCCTGGCTCCTCCTCTCCCACGGCGCCCAGCTGCCCAGGAAGGCTCCAGGCTGCAACCAGTCCCATCTGGCTCTGCGAAGCGTAAGCAGCCATAAGTCCCGCTGCACACAGACAGCAGGCACCTGAGCAGGCACACGTTAAGCACTCAGCACACACTCACTCACTTGATCATCACGGCCTGCCCAGGAGGGGCTACCGTCACTCCCATTTACACAGGGGGATGGAGGGGCAGGGATTAAAGCCTAAGAGACGACGGCCGACACTTACAGAGCATGTGTTCTGCGCCAACATCATTCTAACCCTCCACCTGTATTAACTCAGTCCTCCCTGCACCCCACGACCAGGGACGCGCCGTCTGTATCAGACCAGAGGGGAAGCTGAGCGGGTGGGAGTAACTCATCCAGGTTAAACAGCAAGTTAGAGGACATGGGGGATTCAAAGCTAACGTTCTGGCTCCAAGGCCCGGCCACTTTGCCGTCATGCTAGACGCAGTTCCTGCATGCAAGGTGCTTCAGTTCCTGCATGCAAGGTGCTGGCGGCCACACACAGGTGTGCACCCTGTCCAGCCAGAGTCCCTCCCTGACCGCTGTCACCTGGCCTCCATCATGGGCCAGAGTCTCCAGACCCAAGGCTCCAGGCCTCCCTTCTCCAGAGTCACTGTGGAGGGACTGTCCCCGCTCGGGGAGGCAGAGACGCAGGTGCGGGTGGGATTACCTGGTACCCAAAGATGTGCTGCATCAGGCGCTCACACATGGCATTGCTGGTCAGGACCAAGTGCAGAACTTTCATAGCTGCGTACATGGTGTGGTCATCGGTGGCTAAGGAAATGAGGCCCAGGAGGATGGCAGGCCCTCCAATGAAGTCTAGGCTGCTGGCAGCTGGGCTTGAGTGGAACACCCTCACCCCTGTGCAGGACAAAGGGGCATCCCGTCAGCAGGCATAGCCTCTCTGCAGTGCAAATTCCCAGCAGCATGCCGGGTAAAAGAGCTGCCAGCGCCACGCCACCTTCCATTCAGGACAGGAGAACCTGTGCACAGGGAAAGGGGGAGGGGCCTGTGCACAGGGAGAGGGGAGGAGAAGCCTGTGCACAGGGAGAGGGGGAGGGGCCTGTGCACAGGGAGAGGGGGAGGGGCCTGTGCACAGGGAGAGGGGGAGGGGCATGTGCAGAGGGAGAGGAGAGGAGAAGCCTGTGCACAGGGAGAGGGGGAGGGGCCTGTGCAGAGGGAGAGGAGAGGAGAAGCCTGTGCACAGGGAGAGGGGGAGGGGCCTGTACAGGGGGAGGAAGGAAGGGCAGGGGCTTAGAAAGTCTTAAGTCCCTGGGAGAACATATGCTGAGTCCTTTCTGATCACTGCCCTCCATCTCTGTCTGGAGTGCAGGAGGGGCCACCTGAGTCTGTCGGCTCCTCTGACAACCTCTGCCCCTCCATCCTGAGGCCCTGGGTGCTTGCACCAACTCATTGCTTTGACAGTTGCTGGCACAGAGGCCCACTGTGCCCACTACATGGGCTTCACTGTGCAGAGATGCCATCCTGGAGAGCAGCTGTGTTTACTGCCAATTAGATGCAGTGAGGTGAGCTGACCTCATTCAGTGTGGGGGACAACTCCCTGGCAGGGTGAAGCCCCCAGCCCTTCCCCCCTGTCCTGGCACCGCCCTGGCTCCCACCCGCTGTGTCCTCACTGTGGCTCAGGACTTCAGGCTGCACAGGCACGCGCCAGCCCTTCTTCCCAAACAGCCACAGAGGCTGAGGCTGACGTACCCAGGTGGCCCACGGCCACGGCTCCGATGGTCCGGAGAGGGCCTGGGAGGTGGCCAGCACAGTTTCTCAGCAGGAACACGGGCACGGCGTTGTCGCGGGATGAAATGTTCATCTAGAGAGGGTAGAAAGCGGGGAACTCCTCACCCTCCCTTTCCCGGGAAGACAGAGGCCTTGTCACAAGTTCCCGGAGGGCAGGCACCGAGTCCAGCCCAGCGCTGGCACCTGGCTCTCAGGAAACGCACAGGGGCCCACCCACGTCGGGAACCTGGAACCCAAGCCCCGGCTCCCCTGTCCTGCCTCCCAGCTGTGGCTTAGTCGAGGGGTAGCTTTGGTTGTACAGTTGTGTCATGCATGTCGCACATGCTCGTGGTGAGGAGCCGATGGGAGCGTCCCGCGGGCGGGCTCTCTGTCTCTGCAACCCAGCCTCACTGGCCACAGAGCCCGGGAAGTGGGCCCCTGGCCGTCCCCATCGGAAGGGCACTACTGATGAGGCACTGCCTCGTGCCCAACAGGGTCCATCTGAGCCTGCTCGCCAGCAAAGGCAGGGCCTCTCTCTGTGACGGTGGGAGCCTGGGCACAGCAGCCACATCATGAGCAGTGAGCACTGAGCTCTTCACGCGGAAAATGGGCAACAGTCTACGGGCATCTTCGCCTTCAGGCAGGTCTTCTTGCTGTTTTGCAAGTTGTTTAAAATAAACAGAGTGTTCCCAGGACACTCTGCAGTGTGTGTGCTGGGGAGGGGGGGTGGTCGGGGGAGGAGGGTTTGCCCCAGGAAGGGAAGCGCTGCTGCTCAGGGCCGCAAAGGATTTAAATATTCTGTTTGTTCTTGCTCTGCCCTGAGGAGTGAAGAGCACCTACTTTCTCCTCTGAGCAATTACAGATCAAAGGTTGAGTCTCAGGGGAGTTGATGGGTGGGGAGTCATCGGCTATGTTAGCAAATGAAGTGGGAAGCACTCCTGTCCCCATCTGCACATGTGCAAACACCCAGCAGCACTCCCTGCAGCGTTAAAAGCTGAAGGCAGCCCTGAGATCATGGTTCCAAAAGGGCACGAGTGACGTGAGCAGGCGTACCTCCTTGGCAATCAGGCGGCTGTCCACCTCATTGTACGTGCTTCTGATGTCCGCGACTCTGGTGGTGGACGAGCTGGCCACATGGAGGCCCATGGACACCCTCTCCTCGGCCACCAGGGGCACCACGTCCGCACCAGGATCTGCTCCTAGAGGAACATGTCTCCAGTCACTCCTAGTCTCATTGCAGAGAAGAAAATTAGTCCTCAGAGCGTAAATATCTACCGCTACTGGCAAAGTAACCATCAAAAGGATGTGTGTTTCTTCTTGCATTGTATGTTGGCATGTTGTCACATGTTGTTACTTTGTATGCTTGCATGTTGTGTTCACGTGTCTCATATTTTGCCCCTCCCTGAGCTTCTTTGACACATAAAAAATCGTGGATAGCCCTGATCAGTTTGCCTCGGTGGATAAAGCATCGATCTGCGGACTTGGGGATCCCGGGTTCGAATCCGGTCAAGGCCATGTAACTTGGTTGCAGGCACATCCCCGGTGGGGAGTGTGAGGGAGGCAGCTGATCAATGTTTTTCTCTCATCAATGTTTCTAACTCTCTATCCCTCTCTCTTCCTCTCTGTAAAAAAAAAAAAATCAACAATAAAATATATTTTTTAAGAAATTGTGGATAAATCTCACAATGTTAACCCCACTATGATACAGAGGCCTTCCAGGTGTGAAGTTGCTACGTTTGCAACACCTATCAAGGGCGCAACTCTGCTCCCCCAAACCAGAACGATAAGGAAAAGAAAGCGACTTATAAGGAAGAGACCAGGCTGGGCTGAAAGCTTGAGGCGCTCATGAGCAGCGTGTCCCCGGGCAGCGCCCCGCGTGGACGTCGTGCCAGGACCCTGAGCCAAGGAGAGCCCCGTGTGTGACTGGAGAAGCAGGTCAGAACGGTCAGTGCAACTGGCTGGACACCTGACCGGCCGCAGTGCTGGCCAGCGCTGAGCCAGAGGACGGGACGGCGGGAGAAGGCGCGGGGCCTGGAGACGGCAGTGCTCAGTGGCTCCCGGCCCCTTCCCCATCACAAGGCCTGTGGGCCCAGATGCACTGACCGCCCTTCCCAGCTGGGAGCTGACCCCTTAACTCAGCAGAGCACTGAGAGCGATGCTCCGCTTCACAGCCGACAATCGATAACGGAAATGTGGATGTTTTGTCTGCCTGTTTAATAATTAAAAACAACAATGTACTTTAGTTAAAAAGCTCCTTCATTAAAAGGAATGCATCTTATTCATCTCACTCTCTTCTCTTTGCTGATGGTACGACCCACCACTCTCCTCCATCATGTGCTTTGGAGCGGAAATATGAAAGATGTTGTCATTTCCCTTCTTGTGACATTTTCTGCTGCTTGTGAATATACAATGATCCAATTACACGGGTCTTCCCGACTGAACCGGCCAGCGCTGAGGTTACTCTTTATAAATATGCTATAAATAAGTGGATGTCTGGTTTTAAAATAAAATCAGCAAGATCATTATCGGTCAGGACACTCCACCTGGGGCAGGCACAGCTTGGAAGTTACCGCAGTATCTCGGGCCGAGTTTGTTAATAACCTCCAGAGTTTCCACTGAGACGGCTTCTTCAAAGAGGTATGTAGGGCCCAGACGCCATGTTAATGTCGACCTCTGTTTCCAGACCTGAGGGGTAGCGATATACCCGTAAACATCCACAAACGAGGACGGCTCCATGGAAAGGAAAGGTCCGGGCAAGGCCTGAATGTATAACATCTGTTAACAGAGAAAGGGTGGGAGGTGATTAACGTCGGAATTAATCAAATAAATACCTGTGGACATAAAATGATGTACTTCATTCTTCTCTCAAAGTGAAAATTCTTTTTACCTAAAAACATTACATAGACAACTCTCAAAGCTGAGCAACAGGGTAGCAACACAGTTTATGAAATGCTAGTGGGAGTGGGCGACACTGCGCCTTAGGAAACAAACCGAGGAAGAGTGACAGCCGCTGAAATGTCCATCCATGTGTCCCAGTCATCCAACTAAGAACCCCCGTGTCCAGTATCGACACGTTAACTTATGCGCTAAAAATAATTATTAACTTATGCACTGAAACTAATAATTACAGATATACAGAACGGAAAGAAAATTATCTCTATTTGCAAAGGATATGTCCATGTAGAAAATCCCAAGGAAATCTGCAATTTAAAAAACCACCCCAAACTCTTAGAACTAACCAGTAAGCTCAGCAAGGTCCCGGGATGGAAACGGGATCAACACACAAAAGTAACTGCATTCTAAGTCAAATAATGAACATGCAGAAGCTAAAATCAAGATCAATACCATTTGCAACTACTCCACAGGAAATGAAGCACCTCATAAAACCCGTGCAAGATCTGTATACTGGAAAGTCGCAAAGGATGGTAAGTGAAGCAGAGGAGACCATGTAAAGGAAGGGATGAACTGTGCTCCTGGAGAGGAAGACTCAACAGAGTAAAGATCTAATTTCTCCCCAAAATGATTGATAGGTTTAACACAACCCTTTCAAACCTCAGAAGGCTTTTTGTAGACAGACAAGCCAATTCTAAAATTCATATGAAAAGACACTGGCTCTAGGCTTAAACAGATAGCTTAATAAGTAGATTAATTCCTCTTTTTTGAAATATTGGGTACCACTCCACCCAATATTAAGGTTTCTTATATAGCCACACTAGAGGCCCGGTGCATGAAATTCATGCACAGGAGGGGCCCTTCAAGCAGTTGGACTCACTCTCGCAATCTGGGACCCCTGACTCCTAACTGCTCACCTGCCTCCTTGCCTGATTGTCCCTACCTACCTCTGCCTGCTGGCCTGATCACCCTTAACTACCTCTGCCTGCCAGCCTGGTCACCTCCTAACTGCCTTCCCCTGCCGGCCTGATTGCCCCCTAACTGCTCTCCCCCTGCTGGCCTGAACACCCCTCTGCCTCAGCCCCTGACACCACGGCATTGTCTGGAAGGATGTCCAGAAGATGTCTGATCTAATCAGCGTATTATCCTTTTATTAGTATAGATAATTAAGATAGTATGGTATTGGTAGGGGGATAGACATGTAAACAATGGAATAAAATAGAAGATCCAGAAATAAACCCATACAAATATGCCCAACTGTTTTTTAACAAAGGTTCAAAAGCATTTCAATGGTGAGGGAGTGGCATCTTCAACAACCAGTGCTGAAGAACTGGACATTCGTAGGTAGAGAAATAAACAGCAACCTAGACCTCATGCCTTACACAGAAATCAGCTCAAAATATATCACAAACTAAAATGTAAAGTTTTAAACTAGAAAATACTTTTTTAAAGCATAGGAGAAAATACTCAGGCAAAAAGTTCTTTAACTTGACACCAAAAGCAAGAACTATAAGAGAAAACTGATAAATTGCACTTTATTAAATAAGATATTGGCTCTGAAAAATCTATATGAAAGAAGATAAAAATAAGCTATAAATCAGGGAAAAGCATTTGAAAATTAAATACTAGACAGAGTACTAGTATTTAAAATATATAGAAAAACCCTTAAAACTCAACAAAAAATCACACAATGCATTTAGAAAATGAGCAAAAGACATGAACAGACATCATTGAAGAGTATATACAGATGGCAAAGAAGCACATGAGAAGATGTTCTATGCCATTAGCCATCAAGGAAATGCAAATTAAAAACATATCAGAAAGAATTAAAATTGTTAAGATGTCCACACTACCTTAACCAACCTAGAGATTCAATGTAATTTCTACCAAAATACCAATGGCATATTTCACAGAACTATAACAAATAATTCAAAAATATATCTGGAACCACAAAAGACCCTAAACAGTTACAGCCATCTTGAGAAAGAAGAACAAAGTTGAAGGGATCATACTACCTGATATCAAAGTATATTACAAGGCTACGTTAAGCAAAACAGCATGGCACTGGCATAAAAACAGACATAGGGATAAATGGAACAGAATAGAAATCCCAGAAAAAACCCACACCTATATGGTCAATTAATATTTGATAAAGGAGTCAAGAATATACAATTGGATAAAGACAGTCTATTCAATAAGTAGTGTTGAGAAAATTGGACAGATAATTGCAAAAAATGAAACTAGACACCCTTCTTATATTATGTACAAGAAGTAGCTCAAAATAAAGATTTAAATGGGAGATTTGATACCATTAAAATCCTAGGAAAAAACATAGGCAGTAAAATCTTGGACATCTCTCTTAATAATATATTTTTTCCTGATATTCCTCATCAGGCAAGGGAAACAAAAGAAAAAATAAATAAACAGGATCACATCAAACTAAGAAGTTTTTGCATAGAAAAGGAAACCATCAACAAAACAAAAGGACAACCCTCTGAATGGGAGAATATATTTGTCAATGCTACATCTGATAAATGGTTAATATCCAAAATTATACAACTCATACAACTCAACACCAAAAACATAAACAATCCAATTAAAAAATGGGAAGAGGACTTGCATAAGCATATCTCCAAAGAGGACATACAGATGGCCAATGAACATAAAAAGATGTTCAATGTCACTAACCATCAGAGAAATACAAATTAAAACCACCATGAGATATCACCTCACACCTGCCAGAATGGCTATTATCAATAAATCAAGAACAAACAACTGTTGGTGAGGATGTGGAGAAAAGAGAACTCTGTGATTTATTGGTGGAAATGAAGATTAGTGCAGATGCTATGGAAAATTCTATGGAGGTGTCTCAAAAAATTAAAAATGGAACTGCCTTATAGCCCAGAAATTCCACTTCTGGGTATATATCCAAAGACACTAAAAACACTAATTTGAAAGAATATATGCCCATTGCAGTATTATTTACAATAGCCAAGCTATGGAAGCAACCCATTTGCCCATCAATAGATGAGTGAATAAAAAAGCCATGGAGCATTTTCACAATGTAATACTTTGGCCATAAAAAAAGGAGCTCTTACCATTTGTGACAGCATGGACGGACCTAGAGGGCCGCATGCTAAGTGAAATAAGTCAGTCAGAGAAAGACAAATAACCTTTGATTTCACTTCTATATGGAATCTAAAGAACAATATACCTAAACAAACAAAGCAGAAATAGACTCATAGATACAGAGAACAGACTGACAGTGTTCAGGGGGTTGGAGGGTTGGGTAATGGGGTGAAAAAGGTAAAGGGACTGAGAAGTATAAATTGGTGGTTACAGAATAGTCCTGGGGATGTAAAGGACAATATAAGAAATATAGTCAATAATATTGTAATAACTATGTATGGTGCTAGTTGGGTACTGAAAATATCAGGGGGGAAACATTGTAAAGTATATGATTATCTAACCTCTATGCTATACCCCTGAAACTAATATAATCTAATAAAAGAGTAATATGCAAATTGACCCTCACTCTGTTACACCTAAGCCATGCCCACCAGCCAATCAGAGCGACTGTATGCAAATTAACCCAGCCAAGATGGTGGCTGGCACCACAGAACTGGAACAAGCAGGAGGCTTGCCCCAGCGATGCAGGAAGCTAAGGTTCCTGTCTGCCTAGATTGGCTATGGCCTCTGCTCAAGGCAACAAAGCTTCAATTATAGAAGATAAATAAGCCCCAGAGACCTGCTTCCAGCTTTGGGGTCAAGGAAGCACTGGGAGCCTGGGTTGTCAGGGGTAAACTGACCTGGGCTCTGGTTAAAGCAACAAAGTTTCAACTTTAGAAGTTAAATAAATTCCAGCCAGCCTCACTGCAAACAGCCATCAGCCCTTCACCCAGGCTGGCCAAGTACCCTCAGCGGGACCCTCACCTTGATCCGAGATACCCTTCAGGACAAACCAGCCAGCCCCCACCCATGCACCAGGCCTCTATCCTATATAATAAAAGGGTAATATGCAAATTGACCCTAACATCAGAACCACTGTGAATGACTGGTCACTATGTCACACACTGACCACCGGGGGGAGATGCTCAATGCAGGAGTTACCCCCTGGTGGTCAGTGCGCTCCCACAGGGGGAGCTCTGCTCAGCCACAAGCCAGGCTGCCAGCTGCCAGCACAGCAGTGGTGGCGGGAGCCTCTCCCGCCTCCTCAGCAGAGCTAAGGATGTCTGACTGCAGCTTAGGCCTGCTTCCCACTAGCAAGTGGACATCCCCCGAGGGTCCCCGGGCTGCCAGAGGGATGTCTGGCTGTCAGGTTAGGCCCGATCCTCCAGGGAGTGGCCCTAAGTCAGCAAGTAGACATCTCCCGAGTGGTCCCAGATTGCTAGAGGGCACAGGTTGAGCCGAAGGACCCTCCCCCCCACCCGAGTGCACAAATTTTTGTGCACCAGGCTCTAGTCCATAATAATATTGAATGATGCCTGGCCAGTGTGGCTCAATGGTTGAACATCAAGCCATGCACCAAGAGGTCACCAATTCAATTTCAGGTCAAGGGCACATGCCTGGGCTGTGGGCTCAATATCTAGTGAAGAGCATATAGGAGGCAGCCAATCAATCTCTCTTCATCAATGTTTCTATCTCTCTCTCCCTTTCCCTTCCTCTCTCTCCAAAATAAATCAATAAAAATATGTTTTTAAAAAGGTTGAATATAATCTTTAATTGAAAAAAAATTTAATTGAAAAACACACCACTACACACTTATCAGGCTAATTACAAAATAGTGACAACACTGAATGCAGAGAACCTGAGTCATTCATTGCTGGGGGGAATGTAAGATGGGGGACCGTTACTCTGGGAAACAGTTTGGCACTTTCTTATTGAAGTGAACCTGTAATTGCCACAGGACCCAGCAGCTGGACAGTTGGGTATTTACTTCAAAGAAATGAAGACAAGTTCACACAAAAAACTGTTCACAAATGTACATCATGGCTTTATTTTTAATAGCCAAACCCTGGAAATAATCGAGATGGTCTTCCGTGGTTATGTATCCAAGCCATGGAACACTACTTAGCAGTAAAAAGGAATGAACTATTGACACATGCAACAACTTGGGTGAATTTCCCGATAATCCTGTGAGTGGAAAATCTAACCCTAAAAGATTATATTCTAAATAACCACACTCCAGGAGGTATTTGACTAGACATGGACAATTCCCAGCATCTAAAACAGTACGTAACACATAGTAGGGGCTCAATAAATACGTAATGAGGAAGGAAGGGAAAGGAAGAAGGGAAGGAGGGAGGAAGGATAGAAGGAAGGGAGAGAGGAAAAGGAGGGAGGGAAATCTATGATTGATAATGATTGAAGAAAAAAGCTAATTTTCTGTCTTGGAGAACCTGTTCTCTTTCTCTCACCACATCTTTCTGATTACGCGTGCATTTTATTTTTATAAGAAACTTTTACCAGAAGATGGCATCACATTTACCTGGAGGTGTTCTATAGAATTTAGGTTGTTCTAACCTAATAAGCATCCCCCTGGGCTGTTTTGCCCCCGCACCAGTAGACGTCTGGAAATGTGGAGATATTGTGGTGGTCACAAGTGGGGACAGGGCATGCTATGGCATCTCGGGGACCACAGACTGCTGAGTGTCCTAACATACATAGAATAGGCCCCACAACAGAAATGATCAAAACGGCAATACTGTTGACATTGAGAAAGCCTATTAATCTAAGGCTCTCCATTCTGGCTGTGTATTGGGTCACCCAGGAGACTGGAAACATTGCCAAACGACCTCCCATGGAGGGTCTGCAGCGACTGACCCGGGATACAGCCATTCGGGCTTTCCATAGGCGTGGGAAGTGCGGCCGGTGAAGATGCCCTTTGTTGCCTGTCATCCTGGGACCTCTGACTAGCAGCGGGAGCATGATGGTCAGGTCCCTCCTCTCTTGGATCCTCTCCCTTAAACCTCAAGACGGAGGTGACTAAGGGCCAGTGATGAGGCACTTCCTCCAGATGTGTTCACCTCTATACCTTCCCTACATGGGGACTCGTCGTATCCTGGCCACTCCTGTTCTGAATCTGGAGGACATGTTGGTGTCCTCACAGCTCTGGCACCTTGATCTTCAGCGCAGCCACAATCCAGGCCAGGGCATCGACTCACCAGGGTGCCTCTTACAGAGTTGGCCTCTGGCCCTGCTCAGACCTCCCTGGGAACTCACACCTGGGATGTAAACAGTCTTGATTTTTCGCTCTAGAGCATGTTTTCTTATGCCTGTTCTTCCGGTCACAACAGTCACAACTACTCTCGTCTCCACGTTTCACCTTCTGCATTGGCTGTGTGACCATTATCACATTTTGTAAAGATGCCCTTTTATGCCCGAGTTCAGTCAAGTGTTCGGGACAGCAAGGGGGCCTCACTGGATGCCAACCCTGCTGCCAAGAGAAAGTACAGTCCTGAACAAGGCCACCCAGGGCAGTGTGGCCAGGAGGCAGAGGTGGGGCGAGTTCAGGTAGGGACCATCTCACCTTAGCTGAGCCAATGGCCTGTCCGTCCAGATAGGTGGAAATGGTACAATTCCTTTTCATTTCCTTGGTGACAACCACAGCCAGGTGATGCCACTGACCACAAGCCAGCAGCTGGCCACACCTGACCTGAAGCTGGCGTCCCGCAGAGGGCTCAAAGTTGTCCTCGGGTTCCATGACATCTGGAAGAGAAAACAACACAGATCTCCCGTGTGGCTGGAGGCTGCAGCAACCCAGGAGGTTGGGACCTGGTGCCAGGGAGGCCTGGCCGTGCCCCGCTTATAAAATAACTAGAGGCCCGGTGCACAAAAATGTGTGCACTCAGGGGGGTAGGCGTGGTCCCTCAGCCTGGCCTGTGCCCTCTCACAGTCTAGGACCCCTCAGGGGATGTCCACCTACTGGCTTAGGCCCTCTCCCCAGGGGATTGGGCCTAAGCTGGCAGTCAGACATCCCTCTGGCAGCCTGGGAGCCCTCAGGGGATGTCCATTTGCCAGGCAGGGGGAAATCCTAAGCTGTAGTCAGGCATCCTTAGTGCTGCTGAGGGGGCAGGAGAGGCTTCCACCACCACCGCTGTACTGGCAGCCATTAGCCTGGCTTGTGGCTGAGCAGAACTCCCCCTGTGGGAGCGCACTGACCACCAGGGACAGCTCCTGCATTGAGTGTCTGCTCCCTGGTGGTCAGTGTGTGTCATAGTGACCAGTCATTCCCAGTGGTTCTGCTGTTAGGGTCAATTTGCATATTACCCTTTTATTTTATAGGATAGGATGACAGCAGCAGCAATTCCTGCTGAGGTCTTGCTTTGAACCAGACAGTTCTGAGGACTGTTCCAACATCAGCTCATGTCATTTTCATGACAACCCTGTGAGGGAGGTACTATGATGATCCCCATTTTACCATCTGAGGCACTTGCACAAGGTCACACAGCCAAGGTTCCAGCCCAGGAGTCAGACTCCAGGTCTTCCCCACACCAGGCGGCCTACACAGTGACCCACCTGTGCTGGTAACATCCTTAGAGGGAGCGGGAAAGGCAGTCCTGCTGTGTAAAGGACGCCAAGCCTCCCCTGGACCTTCCCATGTTCCCTTGAAAGTGACACTTTCTAGGATCACAGGACCAGTGTCACCAGGATGCACTGAGCTTGGCATTTCGGGCCACTTGGGGCCATCATAGGCAGGTGAGCGTAGTGAGTTGGGATGTGATGATAGAGCTGGGACCTGCCTGCTACCAGCACAGTTGGGTACGGGTCAGGCTCCTGGGCTCTGCGCCAAGAGCTGCTGACTTTGCCCCACTTCCCCCACATGTGGGAGAGACCAGCTGTGGTCCCAACACCCTACCCAGAGGCTGAAACTCTTTCTCTTCTGTGGACACAACCAAGGAGAGATCATCTGGGCAGAGGCTGACAGAGAAGCAGACGAAGGGCTGCTCGGTCCGGGCCAGGTGGCGCACCAGGGTCAGGAAGCGCAGCGGGTGGCCCTCGAGGGCAGAGCTGTGCCTGCTGACCAGGAACCAGCAGGAGAAGGTCAGGCCGGTGGGTGGAGGAAAGGGCCTGGCAGCACCTGTGGTCAGAATACAAGTGCCCTGAGGCTCTGTGCTGCTGAGGAAGCCTTCCAGTGTGGCTGTGGCTCGGATTTTACCCAGGGTGGTCCTACTGCGTGCCAGCACTGAGCCTCTGACTCATAGCTCATTTACATCAACCCACCCAGCAGGATGCTCTTGTCTGCTTATTCATCCTCTCAGGAAAAGTCATAATCCCACCAGGATTTGAGCCTAGATTCTAGATCCTCAAACACTCTTTCCAATTCTGTTCCACTATTGTGCCATGCTGCCCCACCAAGGGAGTCAGGGCGGGGCGGGGGGAGGAGGGGGGGGACAGTCCTGAGACCTGCCTCCAAGGGAACAAAGGGGAGCACAGCCCTGAAGCCCTGAGACCCACCTCCCCTTTGGGTGCAGCCAGCTGTTCTGGGGGGCAGTGTGCTCCAAGGGGCAGAGGGTGGCACCTACAGGGGCAGGCTACCCCTGAGCAGATCCTGCCCTCCCACCTCAGGGCTGGGTTTGCACTGCCAGCGGTGCCTGCTGTCCTCACTAAGGAGCAGAATCACTGGGTGCCCCCCCTCCATACATCAGTTCCCGTAGAAACCCTGGCTATCCAGCCAGAGAGCCTGGCTCCCAGCGGGGATAGTGCTGTGCAGAGCATGCCCAGGCCCAGGCCTCTCGCTAGCCCAGGACAGGCTTGATCCTGAGCAGCCACCATAGGAAACTCCCATTTATCTCCAGGGAGAGTTGGAAGGTGGGGTGAAAGGGGGGGGTGTCCATTTTAACCTCGTCAGCCCAGGCTCAGCTGCCAAGTCCCCGGCCCACAGAGCAGGCCTGGCTGGGCCTCTGTGTGCACAGCGCGGGCGGGGCTGGGACTCACAGTGAGGCAGGACAGAGGGACGACTCACACGCACTGACTCGAGAGTGAGGCTCAGGCTCATGGACACGCCTGGAGGAATCTGAAGTCCAGGCTTCCTGGGGACGCACTCCCCGGGCACAGCGGAGGGGGCAGCCAGCCGAACCCGGGCAGCACCTACCTGTCCCAATCCCTCCGGAGACCGAGTACTCAGTGCTGGCTCCCATCACCGTGGACAGGGTCGGGATAAACAAACACCTGGAGAGAGGACAGGTCCGGCTAGTGACCTACTCTGGTATGACAACTCCTCTGTCTCTCTGCAGGGACCTCACTTGGACCATGAGACTCGGGGGACAGAAAGTGGTTGACTTGACGTGGGTCCTATGGCCTAAGAACGGAACCCAAACTGGAAGCTGGAAGAGAGAACATTCCAGAATGCTGACACCCCAGGCAAAAGAGAGGGTCCTGGCCCTATGCAGCTGGGAGCCGCCCTGAGAAGCAGGAGCAGCGGGGCGGGGAGGGCATGAGTGGCCATGGCTCCCTGCCGAGGGGTAGGAGCTGATGGAACTTTGTGAATCGATGCTCTGCTACATCCGAGGCGCCAGGAAAGGGATTAAGTATTTTATATGCAAAGGCCGCCATACCCATAGCCTTCCACCGACATGTCAAATTCCACGAAGGACGGAGCCAGGGCGGCCCGCTGAGGCTGCAGGTGGCGCGGGGAGGTCATGGAGATGAGGCTCAGAGCTGTCTGGAGGGCAGGCGTGGGGCTCTGAGCTGATGCCCGGCGCCCGAGGGCCTGTGTGCCTGCGGGACACGGGCTGGCATCCTGGGCTCCTGCAGGGCCCTCAGCAGCCACCCCCTCCACTGCCGGTGGTCCTAAGGCAGCAACAAGAAAGAGCCGTGGCTTGGCTGAAGCATTCCTAGCCCCCACGTTCAGCCACAGCTGGAGGGGGCTCTGCAGTTACCCCCGCTGATTCCTGCCCCTATGAGGGCAGATCTCCTGGGCCACCCACTGGGCTCCCTGCAGGTTTTGATAGCACTGCACTGTGGTCACACCCGACTCCCCCTAGAAACTTCCCCTGTTGCCCCCTCACACCCCCTTCTGTGCCGTCCTGGCGTGCCCATCTCAGCTGCTGGCTGAGGCTTCCTCTTGACTTGCCAACTCCTTCCTGAGAGCCTGCCTCCCTGAAAGCTCTCGTCTCCAGCTCTGGCCTCCAGCCCAAGCCAACTCTTCATTCTTGCTTCCCAACTGGGACTCCTTGCCTTCGTGACCTTACACTTAGTGTGTCTGCAGGCTTCTTCTCTCCAAGCTAGTTCCCTGGACCAGCATCTTCCCAGGAGGCCTGATACCTGCTATCCACCCAATGCTTTGCCTCCTGACCCCCTGCCCTGAGCTGAGAGCTGCATCAGGGGCACCGCCGTCCAGAGGCAGCGCCGGGCACTGCAGCGCTCCTGCGATCTGGGCCAATGCTCAGGCTCCTGCTCACCCTCACCTGTCCTACCCGGGGCAAGGCCACCCTCCTTAGAGACCTGCCCTCCCTCCGGGACCACCTGGCCCCTGTTTGTCCTCATTTGCTCCACTGAACAGCAGGAAAATTGTGTTTTAAATCTGCTTCCCATTTGCTGTGAATGAGGCCTTGCGAGGAATGCCTGTTCTCTGCACCCCTGTTACCCTGCCTTCCTTCCCTCCGTCCTCACCTGGGTGTCCAGAGGCTCCGCCATGTACACAAGACGATCTGGGAATTTGAGTCGCAACCTCAGGAGGTGGGGGAGCTCCAAGGGCTAGAAACTGTCTGAATACGACACCAACACAAGAGAAGTGAATGGAGGAGATAGTTTGTGGCAGCTTCCCCAGCTTCATACAGCGCTTCCCTCATCCCAGTCCTGACCCCCCCGCCCCCACCCCGCAGCCCCACCAGCTTCCTCTCTCTGCCTGGAAACCCTCTTCCAGCCAAGCTCCCAGCTCCCGGAGAGCTGAGTTTACAAGTTTGAGGTGCATTGATGTGACCAGTGACCAGCTCGGAGCCTTGACAGGACCTTGGGAGGAAAAGAATGTGTTGGAAAATAGCTGGCGACTTTCCCTGTAAGTTTCTAGGAGAGTTTACTTGGCAGCCTAAACAGGCACAGCGGCACCCCCAGAGGCAGTCTGGCCTGGCCCTGAGCCCCACGTTTGCTGGCCGGAAGGGTGTCTGTGTCCCCTCTGCACATGGGGGCCCCAGCACAGGTCCCAGCACAGGCCCCGCAGGCGTGGACCCTGGACTCTGCCCCCAATACCGGGATAGGTGGCCCAGCCACAGGGACTTAGGAGTTTGACCTCCCTCCTGAGCCTTTCTCACCTCTACCTTTTGTCTTAGTGTCTCCCCCACCCGGTACCTCTTTCCTCCAGGACACGGTTCCAGGAGGAGCTGCCACAGGGTGGGGAGTCCTGGCTGCTGCCCTCAGCCAGCTAAACTCACAGCCGCCCCCTCCCACCCCCACCCGTGTGTTCCAACCCTGGGTCCCGTCTCCTGGATGAGGAACTTCACACAGGCCTCAGGGCTCAGGGAGGCTGCCCTGACCTCTAATCTCCGGGCTGTGGCTCTCCCAGCTCTGCTCCAGCTATCCCTGCCAAGCACCCCACCAGGCACCCCCACCAGGCACCCCCACCAAGCACCTCCCAAGCACCCCCACTGATGGTTCTGTAATGTCACAGGGCCCTTTGATTGTCCCCTCTCGCCGAGACCAGCAGCTCATGGGGCCTCTGTCTGCTTTGCAGGCCCTCACTCTGCCCACACAGCCTCCGGGCTCTGCCTGGCCTCGCAGTGGCCAGCGCTGGGAGGGCCGGAGGGGCACCGTGCCTGCCCACTGTGCCCTACGTGCGGCATACGGTACCTTAACACATCCGGTTCAATCGCTTGAGACGCCAGCTTTTCAAAAATCCTGACGAGGCCGCAGTGCAGGGCGCCGCTGCCGCTGGCCAGGGCCTGGCGGCAGGAGGCCATGAGGGTCCTGAGCATCCCCGCCTCGCACACGACCTGGCGGTTCTTCTCCGACTTCACCAGGCCCTGGAGGTGACTGGCCACAGAGCACTGGATCTCCCGGGACAGCTAGGGGGTAACCAAGCCGCGGTGAGTCCTTGAGGCCAGAGTGTTTTGCGGCGGCTTTAATAGGCTCCCACCCAGGCCTTGAATCGGTTGTGGGGCCAGGAGGCCGCATCCCGCACAGCCTGTGGCCACTGGACTCCCGCCTGTCTCGGGCCCTCAATGTGCCCTGCTCACCACAGAGGCCTGAGCCAATCGGTGGGCGGGCATGAGCCCCTGCACTCTGGTGCCAACTAGGTGACCCTACAACAGGCTGCAAACCAGCAGGCGAGCGCATCTGCCCAGGGACGGGTGCCCTTGGCCTGTGATGTTGAAGTAACTTCTGAATTCACTGACAAACTTGTAAGTCCTGAGATTTTACATGATATCCAGACATGTGGCCCTCTCAGGAGACGAACAGAGTCTGGTCAGGCAGGTTTGCAGTCCCCTGTCTGTCGAGAAGCAGCTGGGGCAGCAGTGGCTGTGTCCTCAGGTGGCCCCCCCACAGGCCCCCACCCAGCTGGTTCCCTCACCAACAGCCCTGAGTCACCTGGGAAGTGCAATTCGCCTGGGAGTGGGGCCTCAGGAAACACCCCTCACTTCACATACGGGAACACTTCCACCCTCTGGCCTTGAACTTCCCATCTCCAGAACTTGGATTTTGGTAACTACGGTCCTTTAATTTGCGGGGAGAGCTGGGGAGTCTTGTGTGGGTGGGAGAATTGTATAAAGTAAGTTGCAAAAATTCCACTAGTAAGAATTAGAGCGAAATGCTGTCTCTCTGTCTTCATTACCAGCCTTTGCTCACTGCCTGGGTGCTTTCAGAGCCTTCCTTTTGTTTATTTGTTTTGCTTCTTCCCCTCTTCCCCACACCCCCCCATCCATCCCACCGCCCCGCCTCCCCCCCCCCAAGCAGGAATACTTTAAATATGCAAAAAGAAAAAGTTTTCAAAACAGAGAAATGCTGATCTTGCCTAATGATGCCACAAGTTTACTCCAAAATTGCTCAATACCCCATAATGGAGGAGGGAAGATTGATCGCCCTCATTATCACTGCAGCTCTGTCAATACCAATATCGCCTTGTTTTGAATAAAATGTGCTGTTTTTTTAATGTTGGTTCCAGTAAAATGGGGTTTTAGTGAAAATATGAGCAGTAGCAGGAAACTGCCTCCCCTACAAACGGATTGATTTTCCTGACGCAGATGCAGGACAGGGATGGTGGTCAATTAGGACTCGGTGGTAAGCGCACGGGGTCACCAGACTGGCCCGCAGGCTGGGTCCCCAGGCAAATCACCACCCAGCGGTCTGTGGGGCGGCCTCACTACAAGCTTCTGTCTTCTCCACTTAACAGCTGAGCTTTCAAGTCGTCCTTGTCCAGTGTGGATGTTCATTTTTCTTTATTTCTCTTCTCCCCGCTTTATCTCCTGGTCCACGTGGTCCTGGTGGGGAGAGTCCGTCTAAGAAGGCATGGGCTTCTGACGCACCTGTAGAAACCACCAGGCGACCAGCGTCTGCTTCCCCCAGACACTTAACAAGAACTAGAAATTTATATCGAGCCTCTCAACTTTGTCAGAGTTGCTTGTTCCAATTTGGTCTGATGATTTCGGAAGCGAGATGGTGCAGGTGGAGTGACCTCCGCTTTTAGGATCAGAGACGTGCATGCTGAGCCAGAGATACATGAAGCCCACGGGTTGTTTTGCTTGACAAGCTATTTTAGTTTTTATCTTGCTTCCTTAGTTCTCGCTTCGGTGCCCCTGTGGCCTGCTAGGCACGCAGCTGGTGGCCTCGGCTCAGTGTGAGCAGGCCCGAGGCCCCTGCTTCCTCGACCGAGATGAGTGGGGGTGCTTGTTCCACACCTGCTGCCTTTTTTTGTTGTTCTTACAAATTAGAGACATGTGATGACCAACGCTTCCTGGTAACAGAAGCTGAGGATCTTGTATTTATAAAGTATTTGTCCCTTTCAACTTTACTTCCATCTCCTCCGTGGCCCCCCTGTGCTCCAGGCCTTCGCTGGATGCCTTTTGCTGGCTGCACCAGGCCCTTCCGGCTGACGCCCAAGTGGGAAAGCTCTTTCCCATCCCATCCTCCACTGAGCTCCTACCTGTTAGTCAAGGCGCAATCCACGCCCTGTCATCTAAGAAAGCTCTGCTGCCTCTCCCACCTCAGTCATGAGAACGCCGCACTGTGGCAGACGCACTGCACCTGCCTGTCCTCCCTCTCCCGCCGCCCCCACCGTGAGCTGCCATGGAGCCCATAGCTCTTCACCCTCGCCTCCGGAGCACCCATCTCTATGCCTCCGATGCAACTGCTGCCCCGTCAGTGCGAGCGCAAGGCCCAAGGTGTTCCAGGACGTAGGGTGCCCTACCCCAGAGTGCTGGGGAGGCAGGAAGGGTGAGGTGCCAATTAAGTGTGACAGGGAGAGCCGGGCAGCAGGGGGCCTGGTCTGTCTGGGAGAGGGCATGCTCACTCGTGCAGAGAGCGAGGGACGAGTGTGAGCATGGCCTTTCCAGGAAAGGCTGGGGTCCTGGGCAGTTATGAGCCGGCTCATTCACCCCAGCACCCAATCCTCCTCCCCACCCCCCACTCAGTGGTCAGCCTGAGATGGGGCATGAGAACCAGCAGGGAGACGAGCTGTACACATCCACCGGGAGGGTGCCTGCCCAGCCTGGGACCCGAAACACCATGGAGACAGCTGGGCCAGGGAGCAGTGGAGCCCAGCGGGGGCTCCTGGAGACCCGGCGCCGCCCTCCAGCCAGACCCGTCCACCCGTGGCTGGGCCTCTGCACCCAGGAGGCTCACTTGCTCTGTGTTTCTCTATCGCTTTGGCACAAAGTAAACTGCTGACACAATTCTTTTGTTAAGAGACACTTTAAACAGTTTTCTTATTGTTAACAGATTTCCATCCATGATTCTCTGGAGCAGGTCCCTGTGCAAGACTGCAGGGAGCGCAGATGAGGGTCCTCATCTTGCAGAGATGAGGGTCCGTTCACAGGGACTGTGCTCCAGGCCTGGTGTTGCTCCAGCTGCCACACTGCCGCCTCCCCTCCCAGGTTCCGGGCACACAGACCTACTCAGAAGCAGGTTTTTGTGCGGATCTGACATTAACTAACAGGCGAGGTGCTTTCTCTAGGCCTGTTTCCTTAGCTCTAAACGAGCATAATGAAAATGTCTCGCTCACAGGAGGTTTTTTGTGGGGGTCAACAGAACCAGCATCTGTGAAAGCACTTGCTTACAGGATGCAAATATTTTGAGGATTATCCACCCCCTTGGCTGCAGTCCTCTTTCCTCACCTGCCATCAGTAGGGCAGCCAGCTCAGCACAAGGAGCACATGCCTGGCTTGGCCTCGGGTCCCATCGCCAGGGATGCAGCTGAGGTCACTGGTGCTTCCTACTGGCAGGCCAGTGCTTTCGCGCACAAGCTCATTTAAAGCTCAAGCAAACACCCTGTGCCAAGCCCTACTATCACCCATTCACAGTTAAGGAAACTGAGGCCCACACTGAATCTGGCTCGCTGGGGTTGCCTGGTGAGGAATTCCAACTGGGAGATCCAATCTGGAGCCCACTCCATCATGGCAGGCCCATGCTGAAGCTCAGAGAGCGCCAGCCAGCTCCAGGCTGCAGGCCTCACGCACCTGGCAGGTGCTATGCACAGCAGCACCCGTCCTCCTGCAGGGCAGGGGTGTGGCAGAAGCTGGATCCCAGCAAAGCCAAGCGAAACTGGATCGGTCACTGGGAACCCATCCTCTCGTGTTAGGCCAACCCTCAAAGGTTACAGGGACCTAGTGCTCACGCTCTGCCCACAAAAGCCTGCCTGAACCTACTAGCCACGCACAGTGCTGCCATAAAAGACACCGACATGGGTTTGGCATTTTTCATCATCCTGAGAGGCTAGGGCCCTCCTCACTGCCAGCAAGACAGGATCCCCCAGGCCACTGGCTCCTGCTGGCTTCTCTCCACCTCAAACCAAACACCCAGGGCCCAGCTGCGCAGCTACTGGTTTCTGCCAGTGTCTCCTCCTACGGGGCCTGAAGCTTTGCCTTTAACGGCGGGCCTTGCCACTCCCTCTCGTTGACACCGGCTTATGCATTTCCATTACCTCTCCGGCCCCAGGACACTGAGTCTGCAATCCCTGGGCCCTAGTCCAAGTGTGAGCAGCTGAATTTGAGATGCAGAAAAAGGAAGGGGACTAAGTGAGACAGAAATAGTGATGGCAAAGGGGACAGGAGAGCTCACCCCTCCCACTTTCCCTCTCACTGCATCATCCTGCGCCTGAACCCTCTCCATCTCCAGGCCAGAGCCTCTCCCTGCTCTACTTCGGAAGCTACCCTAGAGGTCCCTGGAGCTTGACTGGGGCCTGAGATTTTTCCACTCAGAAACAATAGGGATATTTGGGGCTCGGGTTCAGAACGAAAGAGCACGAGGAACCCAGAAACTGAATATATTGGGAATCTCAATGTGTTCTAATGAGCACAGCAAGACGCTTCCTTTACGGTTTCCTCGTTGGAGGAAATGGCTCTCCGTAAATAGCCTGCCTGACACGGTGCTCTCTGAGCTTCACTGCTGTCGATATTGTAGTTATCTGAGACTCATATGAGTAGTTCAACGTGTGTGGATTACAGGCTAATTCCAGAAAATGGCATCTTTTCAGAAATGAGGGACAGATGAGCTGATAGATGAATGCAGCACCTCGCCCAGCTTTTCCCTGTGCCACCAGACCAGGCAGGAGGTTCCAGTAGAACCTGGATGTACCAACAACCACTCAAGGTCAGAACGATCATGGTGCTGCTCCCAATAAGCTCCCATGGCCACCACCACTACTACTACTCCTTCTTCTTCTTCTTCTTCTTCTTCTTCTTCTTCTTCTTCTTCTTCTTCTTCTTCTTCTTCTTCTTTTTAAACATATTTTTATTGATTTCAGAGAGGAAGGGAGAGGGAAAGAGAGATAGAAACATCAATGATGAAAGAATCATCGATTGGCTGCCTCCTGAACACCCCCTACTGGGGATCGAATCTGCAACCTGGGCATGTGCCCTTGGCCGGAACCAAACCTGGGACCCTTCAGTCCGCAGGCCATTGCTCTATCGACTGAGCCAACCAGCTAGGGCTGGCCACCACTTCTTCACAGGAAAGGCCTCCTGGCACAGAGGCAGGAGGACTGGGAGCCTCTCCCAGGGACACCGCCACTGGCTGCGATGTCAGCTCTGCCACTCCCCTCTACAAGGTTCAGGGCCTCATCTGCTGGCAGGGTTCCTACAGGCACTACACGAAAAAACGCGTGCTAAAGTGGTCGCTGCACCACCCAGCAGTGCTTCCTGGGCGGATGTGTCTGCCCACCATGCTGAGCTCCAGCATGGCTTCATTTCCTCCTGATGACAATGCCATGAGGGAGAGATCAGCCCACACTACAGCCAAGGGGTTAAATGATTTCCCATGGTCTGTGGCTGTGAAGTGGCTGAGATGTGGCAGCATCTACTGTCTTCAGAGCCTGCACTCTGCTTTCACAGAGTGGGAGCTCATTAAAGACCATGTGCCCTGGCAGGGCAGCACAGCTGTTAGAGTGTCGTCCCACTGTGCCCAGGCTGCGGGCTCAGGGACATGCAGAGCCAGCTGATAAATGCACAGACAAGTGAGACAACCAAAGGTTTCTCTCCCTCCCTTCCCCTCTCTCTAAAATCAATCAGTGAAGCCCAGCGGGTTTGGTAGAGTGTCAACCTGTGGACTGAGGGGTCCTGGGTTCCATTCCTGGTCAGGGCACATGCTCGGGTTGCAGGCTGGGATCCCAGGAGGGGTGTGCAGGAAGCAGCCGATCAATGGTTCTCTCTCATCACTGATGTTTCTATCTCTCTCTTCCTCTCCCTTCCTCTCTGAAATCAATAAAAATATATTTTAAGAAAATAAAATAAAGTCAATAAATAAAATTTGAACATCACAGTAGTGATGGTGACAACAACGCATGACAACCGAATGAAGTTCACTCCTCTTCAACGGTGTTCAAAGCCCTTCATAACACGGCTTCAAATAACCTTCCAGCCCCACTCACTGCTCCGCTGCCCACAAGGGCCGTCTGCCCAGCTCAACTCGCCAGGGGTCCTCCTAAATGGCCCTTCCTCTGCGTCTCCCTCTGTGCCTTCCTCCGCCACCTGCTGTCATGGGCACATCTTTTCCTTAAGCTTACTTAGCGCTGGTGCCCCTCCTCTCTGGCTTTCCCTTCACTCCGTCCCGAGGCCTGTGGACACACATTTGTGGTGGCCTCAGAATGCTCTTCTATTTTCTACCCCCACCCTCCTCTGCCCCCACCCTCAAACTCGGGCTGTGAGTCCCTGTAACACTCATCTGGATCCTCAGGGCACCTAGGAGGGGTGCTAGTTACTCCCAGCAAGCAAGCATTTCTATGGCAAGACCCTTGCAGCTGCTGAGCACTCCGGGAAGGGAAACTGTCCTGTTCCCAATTCATTATGTTTTTTTTCCAGGACCAACTCAGCCTCAGGAGGACTTGAGCTGAACTGGGACAGCTGAACTTCACCTTGTGCTGGGACAGCAGCACTCACATAAAGTTCCCACAGCCCAGCTTTAATGCCGGGGATGGCGCGAGAGGAAACAAGGCCCGCTGGCCTGTCTGTGTCCCGGAGCAGCTCGCAGTGCTAGTGTTTTGGAGAAAAAGCAAACCACTCCTGGGTTGTGAACAGAGCAGATGACAGGGAGCCCCGGGAGCTCATAGCCCATCTTCTTAATAACACTGCCCTCTACTGGCACTGCCTTTCCTGTTCCTTTTTCTGCAACCAAACCCGAGACACTGCCTCCCTTTCCAGCATTTCCTCGTGTGGGTTCTTTCTCACTTGACTTACTCTTCTATTTGTTGTTATGAGGCTCACCCCCCCCCCTTTCAGAAATTAATTACTGCAATTATCCACCTTTGAATAGCACTGGCTTGGCATCTGCAGAAAATATTTGAGAAAATGCACCACTACCTTTCATTTGCATATTTTAAAATAGAAGAAATTACACTTTTCCTAAATTGTTTACTGTGACCTTGAATAGAGAAAAGTCGCATACCAAATGGGATTTCAATTTCATTCTTAACTTGTCTAATTACCGTCCTAGACTGAGAGGAAGTTCCTGCCCATATACAAATGCAGCAGCTCATGAGTTTATCTGAAATCCAGACTCGTGAGGTGCTAGGAGCAGGGAGGGCTGGGCACTGTCCTCTGAGCCACTCCATCAGGCAGTGCCATGGGGGCGTTTGCACAGCACACCAGGAGCAACCGTCTGAGTGCTAAGACCATTCAAACCATCGGCGGAGGTCTCGCCGCAAGTCCATCCACAGTGCAAACCGCAGCCAGGGAAGCCAGCTCCTCATGTGAGGCGACCCCCTGGCAGGACGTGCAGGCTGCATGGACTGCGTCCCTCGAGAGGCACGAAGGTGAGAGGTCCGTTCACCAAACACACTTTGGCCGTGGGCCTGGGAGTGTCTCACGTCTCCCCTCAGCAGCTGAGACCCGAGGAAGTTACAAAGCCTCCTGAGCCCCAGGCACGTGCGAAGCAGGGAAATTCTCCTGTTGGTGAAAAGCGTGCCTGCATTGGAGAGTGTGTACCAGCTTCCAGGAGGCCCCAGAGAGGCCTGTCTTAAATGCCTGGGCAAAGAAAGAAGGGTCCAGACCTCACATAACTGAGTGACTGGAAGGCATTTGGGTTGGGATCAAATATCTTCACCCTTCAGTCGGACGCTCCAGGCAAGGGTGGCAGCGGTTTCAGTGATGGCCCCAGGAGCCCCTCCCTCTCATACACTCATGCTGCCCCCACACAGCAGGGGGCATGGGTCCCTTCCCGCGAGTCTAAGCTGAACGCTGACCCACAGATGGCCCTGGAAGCCATGCTGACGTGCTCCTGCTCTTGTGCCTTTCAGAGCCCTGGACTGCCATGTGGCCACTCGGATAATCCACCTGGAGGGACACAGGCCGAGGTCAGACACAGGGGCTCCAAGGCAGAGACCTCGGATCCTACCAGCAGCTCACACCGAGGCCCGGGGACCAGAGCTGAGCCGACCAGGAGCCCGGTGCATCGGAGCAGCCTGGGAGGTGCCTGGGCCGCGAGGGACCAGGTCGTGAGCTGTGTCAGCTGTGGCTGCTGAACTCCTGACCCACAGAAATGAGACAACAGCCGTCATCGTTACCTGGGCAGCAGTTTGTCACACAGCGACCGTAACTAAACGAGCAACCTGATCCACGTTAGACCCACCCACTGCTTTTCCATGAATGTTGCAAACTGTACAGCACATTCATGTCACTATTCCAAATCTCCCTACTCGTTGGTTTGAACATCACTGTGTCGTCACTTGTCAGCAGAGAAACAGGGACCAGAAAAGGGTTTTAGTTACCAAGGGACATGCAGAGCAGGAAGGCCTTGATTCTTCATCACTCCTTACCAAACACTGATTTCCCCAGGGAACGCAGCCACCTTCACCATTCCCTGGCTTTCTCCTCCCCCCCAACCCCCTGACCCCGAGGGCCTGCACCGTCCTTCCTAAGCCCCATCATCCTTGGTTTGCGATTAGTAAGGCCACGAGTTGTCATGTCTTCCTACAACATGTCACCTCCTTTAAAACTCCCAGACAAAGCAAAGCTGGGCCTAGGCCTCCACCCCCACGCTTTCTACAGAAGCCACGAGACCCACCACCAGGCAGGACCACATGGAATACCAGGGGCACCAATGGGAAAGCCAAGTCTCCAGCCAGAGAAGCGCAAAGATCAGCATGAGAAAAAGCAGACGTGTGTATCGCAAGTACCTGGGGGTGATCGTGATGGTACAGCCGAGGCAGCAGCTGGACCATGATGCACAGGGCCCCAGGGTGCGTGATCACGGCATCACCTTCATCCGTCCTGCAGACAGAGGGGAAGCACACGTCAGCCTGAGCCTTCAGTCACTTCTGTTTCCCACAGACCTTTCTGGATCTTTCTAAGAGAGGCCATGACACACATCCTCAGTCTGCCACTATTGCCTACATGACCTTGAACTAAATAATCTGAGCTAATTTCCCCAACTATGCCATGGAGTAACACCACTACACTTTCCTCACGGATGTAGGGTGATGTTTCTGTGCACCGAGGCACAGTGCTGGCAAGGAGTTGGTGCTCAACGGAAGTGGGCTCCCTGGTTCACCCCCCATCTCTGCAGATACGTGGGAGATGGTGAAGTTCTCACTTTACGTTACATGCACACACACACATACACACACACTTCCAGGCCTCTTCAAGCTGCTGTAAGCACACTCTCCTATGTCCCTCCACTGAATGCAACTAAAACCCAGATGGGATGCGAGCAGCCTCCTCAGGACTCTGAACAGTGAACAGCAGCAGAGAAAGGAACCAAGCCCAGAGCATAGGCGGCTGCAGTGAGCTTCCTGGAGCCCTTCTCCCCTCCCCGCCCCACAACCCACCCTGGTACGGGCTCACAGGGGCCTGAAACTCAGCCAGGCACCATGTGTGGACACGACTCACAGAGATCCAAGAGGAGGCCACTATTTCTGGTCTGAGGAGCAGGAAAGGAGGCTCCTACAAACCACATGCCACGCGGAGAACCAAGGACTTCTTGTTGGGTTTCTCTGTTCTTTCTCTCCCAGCCATCAGGCAACCCCACGGCAGAAGCCATGCAAGGCAGGCACCAAGGACTCACGGGAGGCAAATCATGTTCTCTGACTAGAGAAACTATGGTCCCAAAGTGCAGGCAAAAGCCTCATCGCTTTCTCTCTTTTCCTCTCCCTGCTTCGCCCCAGAGACAAGTACGTGTGGGAAGTGTGTGGTGAGCAGGGAAACAGAAGCCATGAATGTCTAGACAGGAAAGGAAGGGGCCAGGGAGTCAAAGAGTGTTGGGGAGATGGCGAAGAGGAAAAGGCTTACGAAAACGACGTCATTGGGATCTGTATCAAACTCTGGCTCAATTCCGAGCTGCACATGTGTGATCTGGTGCTAAACCATCTTCTAAGGCTTTGAGAACTGAACTTGGTGGCAGACCGCCACCCAAGACTGGCTATCGCCTGGGGCAGGATCAAAGCACACTGCAAAGTCGTTGAAACCTGCACTCATCCAGAAGCTGGGGAAGAACCTATAGCCTGAGCCCAGCGGGCTGATTGCCTGGTAAAGCAAAATAATCAACATTCTGCAGAAAATGTTAGCAAGATGCCCAGGATACAATCTGAACTTATTCCGCAGAGAGTGAACAGGGAAACCTCAATATCTCATCCAGAAAAAAGGTACCAAGTCTGAGATGACACTGATGTTGAATTGTTGGACAAAAACTTTAAAGCATCTATGATTTACCAAACTCTAAAAAGTCAGGGCTGATACTTTTGAAATGAATGAAAAACTGGAAATCTTAGTAAAGAAATGGAATCAATAAAAGAAATCAAATAAAAATTTACGAACTGAACGTGACAGTAACTGAAATGTTTAAATATCACTGAGTGAGAACAAGAAAAAAGTAAGGTGAGAGGGGAAAGAGTTCATGAATTTGAAGATAAATTACTTGAAATTGCCCAATCTGACACAAAAATGAAGAAAGTTTCCATGTCACACATCATGAAACCAAAGGATCTAATATTCCAGTTGTTGGAGTTCCCCAAGAGAGGAGGAAGAGTATGGTGTAAAAATAAAACATATTCAGGAAGGTTTTAGCCAATATTTCTTCAAATTGGTGAAACATATACCCTTAAAGATTCAAGAAGCTTAGCTGACCGCAAACAATCAACGGAAAAGTCCATGCCCAGGCACTTTGTAACAAGCTGTTCAGTCCTAAAGGCAATGAGAAATCCTGAACACAGACAGAGAAGAACACATTACACACAGGGAAGCAGCCATGTGAATAACTGTGGATTTTCTCATGAGAAAGCAGAAGGCAGGGAAAAAATGTGTCTAAGTGCTGAGAAGGAATGCACAGAATTTCCTATCCAGCACAAATATCCTTCAGGAACTAAAGCAGAAATAAATATATTCCCAGGTGGAGATAAATAGAGAATTTCTTGTCATTAAATTTTCTTTAAAAAAAATAATACTAAAATAAGTCCTTCAGATGAGAAGGAAATCATAACAGAAAGGAACTTGGTATTTTAGTAATAAAAAAAGAACAGCAGAAATGGTAAATGTTTGGATGAATATAATAGACTATTTTATACCTTAAGTTCTTAAAACATGCATAATGGCTGAGAGCAAATTGTAATAAATAGAATGCATATGACAACTATAACAGAAACAGGGGAGGCCAAAGGGATCTGCATGGAGGTAAGGTTTCTATACTTTATCTGAAGCAGCAAAACATTAATTATAAGTAGGCTGTTAAAAGTTAAGTATGTTTATCATACTCCTTAGAACAAGCACTAAAGAAGCTAAACAAAGAGAGAGAGCAAAAAGCTCAGTAGGTAAATTCAAATGAAATAAGAAAATACATTCAAATAATCCACAAAAAGGTTGGGAAAGAGAAACAGGGACAAAAAAGAAGGAACAAAGAGAAAGCACATAAGATGGTAGACCTAAATCCAAACACACCAAAATATACACCAATTAATAGACACATGCCACAGAATGGAAAAAGCAAAAGCAAAACGATAAGCCATCTGCAAGAAATCCCCTTTAAATATAATAACAGAGAGAAGCTAAAAGTAAAAGAACAGAAAATGTATACCATGCTAACTCTACTCCAAAGGAAGCTGGTGTGGCTCTGTTAACTTTAGAGAAAGAGGACTTCAGAGGAAAGAATATTGCCAGGAATAAACAGGTTATCTCTCTGTAAAAACCCAGTGACCGTTACAGGGGAAAACCCAGGACGACCAGAATGCCCGGTGGCTATGACATGCACTGCGGCAGCCAACCAGCCTGACCTGGGCCGATCACCCCCAACACCCCGATCAGGGCAGGATCAGCAAGCCAACCCCTTGGCTGTGGGGTCTGGGGACCTTGGCGGTGCTCGGTCTCGGGCAGCTACATGGGCACAGCTCTCCTTTGGTGGAAATGGATCTGGGATCAGGGTGCCAGAGTCTGGGACGGGGTGAGGAGGCTTTATTGGTGGTCACAGCAGTCCCCGTGGCCACGCACAGCACCTGGGCGTCTAGCCTCAGTCAGAGCAGTGGCAGGAATAGGGGCCACAGGGCACAGGGGGTAGTGGCACACAGGATCCAGGAGGCATGAGGCCCGACCTGGGCTCTTACCCTGCCCACTGAGCCCAGCAGCACCAGCAGATGGGCCATGGTGTGCAGGGAGGCGCTGGGCCCTGACCACTGACCGGATGGGAAATGAGCCAGGAGGGCAAGGCCCTGTGCCAGCCAGAGCCTCGAGCAGCATGGGTGGGGCCAGAGCTGGAAACGCTGGTGGAGTGGGTGGGGCCTCAGCCCTGTGCCTTTTCGGCCTTGGCCTTGGAATTCTGCAGGCAACCAGTATACTGCCTACCAGCACATCAGAGATCAGCCCCACTTCAAGAGAGAGGACATGGCAGAAAGTGGCAAGGCCACAGGAGGGATGGGAAATATTGTGGCCATCTTTAGGAAACACAGCTGCCACGGTCTTCAGTAACTATGAACAGACTAGGAGCCTGGTGCACAAAAATTTGTGCACTCATGGGAAGGGGGCGGTCCCTCAGCTCAGTCTGTGCCCTCTCGCAGTCTGGGACCCCTTGGGGTATTTCCACCTGCTGGCGTGCCTGGCCAGCCTGGGTGAGGAGCTGATGGCTGTTTGCAGGATGGCCAAGCCCCCCAGTGAGGACCCTCACCCCATGGGTTTCATCTCCACGTGCATTTTCCTGACATCCTTTCATCTGGGGAGAGACCTGGAGTGTCCACAACAGTCTCTCACGGGAGGGAGGGTATGTTGCGTCAGTCCCAGGGTGCTCCCTCCTCCCCCGGGTCCCCTTCCTGAATCCCGTTGGGTCTCCAGAGGCTGCAGTAAGTGGTGCACCCATAGCCCCGCGCACAGATCATAGGACACCTGGCATGGCAGCGGCGGCGGTGGCAGGACACAGTCTGAGAAGAAGGGGCCGAAAGAGGCCAAGGGGCCTGGCCCGTCATCCCACTGGGGGAGTTCACCGTGGCAGGGTACAGGAGGCGCAAAGGCTTGGTCAAGGTCGAGCCGCTGCAGGGGGCTGCCAGGGATGGCTTCTTGGTTGCGGGAAAGCCCGGGGTGCTCCAGGGCTTGGAGTACAGTAGGCTTTCCCCTCATTGCCGCTGGTGGCTCAAAGAGCCTGGGCTCCAGCTCAGGGCCCCTGCAGGGGAACCCATCCAGAGGCTCCACAGGGAGCAAGACGCCCACCTTGGAGCCGGCCCTTAGTCTGTCCCCAGCAGCTCAAAGAACTCCAGGGTCTCAGGGACCTTGTCCAGGTCCCACAGGTTCACACCACACCCAATGGGCTGCACCCATCACCGCCCGCCCCACCGCCCGCCCCGCCCCACCCCCCGCTGCTGCCCGTGCGGCACCTGTGCTGCTCGCTCCGTGGCTGCCGGCCTCCATGTTAGCTGGGTTAATTTTCATACAGCACTCTGATTGGCTGGTGGGCATGGCTTGGCTGGTGTGCGTGGCTTAGGTGTCTCGGAGAGACAGTTAATTTCCATATTACTCTTTTATTAGAGTAGATATAATCTTTGGTCTCCATTCTACAGAAGAGGAAGTTGAGACTCAAAGAAGCGAGCCTTCCACAACACCTCACACACTTCTCAGTCCTGACCCTGTGCAGCATTGTTTTCATTGAAAGTAGATGATCCAAAATGTTTTTAGATCTTTGCTATTTTAGGCAGGAAAGAATTTAGCACAGGGAATTGTTGCTTGGAAAATCATCAGAAAGCTGGAGGAGTGGGTATTAAGCTGGGTCCCCAGGAAAGACTCCCTGCCCAGGGGGAGGAGCTGCCCCCTCAGCCACAATTGAATTCTAGGACACTCTGGCACAGCTGTGACCTGGGGATCAGGAAGCTGCTGCCCCTGAAAGTGCCCTCCAACTCCCACAAAACAGGTCACTGGGCACTGCCTTTGCCACAACTGCCTGTGCACAGCCTGGACTCTGCTGCAGAAAACCTCCACATCTCTTTAAACATGATCACCAGCAGCAAACAGCCCAAACTGCTGGAAGATGCCTCTGCCCCACTTCTGCCTTCAAAATATTGTGCGAGCGCATCCAACCGGCAGAAATGAATTCAAATACAGAAACCTAGCTGCAAAGGAGTTTGGGCAATTTCAGACTTTCACCTAGGAGATCTTACCAATGTACCTCATATGCCTGGTACTGATTAAAATGGGGCCTGGCTGGGCTTGCGGGGGGGGGGGGGGGCTTCAGTGGTTGAGCATTCATCCATCTATGAACCAGGAGATTACGATATGATTCCCAGTCAAGTTTCAGGCTTCATTCTCAGTAGGGGGATGCAGGAGACAGCTTATCAATTATTCTCATCATTGATGTTTCTATCTATCTCTCCTTCTCCCTTCCTCTGAAATCAATAAATATTTATTTAAAAAATGGGGTCATGCTGTATAGATGTGTTATAACAAGTTTTTCATAGATAACTAATGTCTTTGTTACTAAAACCATACTTAGAGAACATTTAGCATTCATTTTAATTGATCTCAGAGAGAAGAAGGGAGAAAGAGAGAGAAACATTATTCTATTGTTTCCTGCACTCACTGGACTGGGTATTGAATCAGCAACTTGGCCATGTGCCCTGACTGGCAATTGATCCACCACTTTTTGGTGTTTGGGACGATGCTATGCTGGTACCCTGACACCAAATTCCAGCCTCCAGAACTGTAAGAAAAATACATTTCTGTTGTTTAAGCCACACAAATTTATCATATTTTGTTATGGCTGTCTGAGCCAACTAAACTGTACTAATAAAAGGGTAATATGCTAATTAGACCAGGAGACCTGGGAGACCAGGAGACCCTGGCCTCCCAGGGCAGGCAGTTGGGAGCCATGAGGCAGGCTGGGGAGAGCATTTGGGGGCCATCAGGCTGGCAGTGGAGGGCTATTGGAGGCATTGAAGCCAGCAGGGGGGAAGTTGGGGATGAGCAAGCCAGCAGGCAGAGTGGTTAGGGGCGATCGGGCAGGCAGGCAGGTGAGTGGTTAGGAGCCAGCAGTCCCGGATTGTGAGAGGGATGTCCGACTGCCGGTTTAGGCCTGATCCTGGCAGTCGGACATCCCCCAAAGGGTCCCAGGTTAGAGAGGGCTCAGACCAGGCTGAGGGACACCCCCTCCTGTTCATGAATTTCCTGCACCAGGCCACTAGTCTGATATAATAAAAGCCAAGCCACCAAATGGCAGAACAACTGTAACAATTAGAACAACCATGGCCCCTCGCCCCAGCCAGCCCCATCCCTGATTGGCCCCCATCGGGGCAGGCCGACTGGACGTCACCAGTGCACAAATTCATGCACCGGGCGTCCAGTATTACATAATTATTAAAGGAGGCATAGCACCCAAAATGTGCAGGCACTTTATAAAAGAGCATCAGAATTCATAAAAACTGATAGAAGTAAAAGGACAAATCCTTGATTATATATAATTCAACACTCTTTTCTCAGTAATTGATAGAAAAGGTAGACAGAAAATTATCAAAGCTGTAGAACTGAACACCACCAAGCAACTGCTATCACTGACATTTTAGAAACAGCTGCAGAATACACATTCTTGTCAAGTTTTCATGGAACACGTGTCAAAATCTAATGACACGGGTCATAAAACAAACCTTAAAACATCTCAAATAAATAAAATCGTCCAAAGTGCATTCTCTAATCACAACAGCATTAACGTCGAAGTAAATAACAGAAAGAAAGCTGAAAAGGATCCAGGTCCTTGGGAATGAAACAACATACTTCCTTTTTTTGTTTTTTGTTTTTTTTTTTTACTATGGTAAAATATAACAAAAAACTTACTCCCTTAACTATTTTAAGTGTACAGTTCAGCAGTATTAAATGCACACATGTTGTAAACAACATATTTCGAAATAGTCTATGGGTCAAATGAAAAGTTGCAAGAAAAATTTAAAATATTTTGAGCTTAAATAATAATGACTATAGAAAAGTTTGTGTGGTGTTGCTAAAGCAGTGCTTGGAAGAAAAGCAGTCATATAGATTGAAATGCTTACATTACAAAAGACAAAAGGTTTCCAATGAAAAGTCCAAGCTCCTACCGTAAGAAGGTATTTAAAAATAAATCAATTAAGCCCTGGCTGGTTTTTCTCAGTGGATAGAGCATTAGCCTGTGGACTGAATGGTCCCAAGTTCGATTCTGGTCAAGGGCATGTACCTTGGTTGCGGGCACATCCCCAGTGAGGGTGTGCGGAAGGCAGTTGATCGATGCTTCTCTCTCATCAATGTTTCTAACTCTCTATCTCTCTCCCTTCCTCTCTGTAAAAAATCAATAAAATATATTAAAAAAATAAATAAAATAAATCAATTAGTAAACCCAGAGCAAATAGAAAAAGTATAATAAAGATAGTAAATATCAATAAAATTAAAAACTGAAAAACAATAGAGAAAATAAATGAAAGAAGAATTAGTTCTTTGGAAACATTTGAAAAATTGAAAAATTACTATGTAAACTAACTAAAAAAGAAAAGACATAACTATCAATATCAGGAATGAAAGAGAGAATATTACTACAAACCCTGCAGACAAGAAAAAGTTAACAAGAAAATCTGAACTAATAAAAGTGTAATATTGAAATTGACCATTTCTTTGGGACACTAAGCCACGCCCACCAGCCAATCAGAATAGCTGTATGCAAATTAGCCCAGGCAAGATGGCAGCTGGCAGCCCTGGAGGCCAGTGCAGGGTAGGGTCAGGGTGAGCGGGATGTGGGGTGGGCGGGAGGGAGATCAGCAGATGGCGGGTGGTGTGGGTGTGGGGAGCGCAATCAGCCGGGTGGCGGGTGATGTGGGGGTGATGGGTGGTGTGGGGGTGGGGAGTGCCATCAGCTGGGTGGCAGGTGGTGTGGGGGTGGGGATGTGATCAGTGGGTGGCGGGTGGTGTGTGTGGGGTGGGTGGGGCGCGATGTGTTGATGGCAGGTGGCAGGTTGGGCAGGTACAGGCTGGGCTAAGGGACCCCCGAGTGCACAAACTTTTGTGTACCGGGCCCCTAGTACTATAAATGTACTGTCCACATGAATTTGACAATTTAGATAAAATGGACCAATTCCTGCAATGCCACAAATTACTAAAAGTCAAGCAAGAAAAAAATAACCAGAATAGTTTATACGTATTACAAAAACTAAATAGAGTTAAAAACCTTTCCTCACACACATACAAAAAAAAAAAAAACTCACTCCAGGCCCAGATGTTTCCACTGGTGAATTCTAACATACGTCCAAAAGATAAATAACACCAATTCTACACAACTTCTTTCCAAAAATACAAGAGGACACTTCTCAATGCATTCAATGAAGCCAGCTTTATTCTGATATCAAAAGCAGACACTAGTACAAGAACACTACTTGCCAACATCTCTTACAAACAGATGCAAAAATCCTCAAAAACTAGTAGAAAGTCAAATGCAACTATACATAAATGAGGCACTATGGCCACTTGAGCTTACTCCACAAATGAAGGCTGTTTCACTACCCAAAAATCAGTCATATTAATGTAATTCATCATATTAATAAACTAGAGAAGAAAAATAAACACCTGAAAGTATGCAGAAAAAGCATTTGAAAAATCCAACATATTTTCATGATAAACACTCTCAGTAAATTGGAAATACGTGAGTCCCTTATACATTTAAAAAATTCTCATTGTGAAACCAGGATGACATTTGACACAGGAATTATCTGTAAAGAATCAGGCTGATATTGTACACAGACTAGAAACCAAACTTGAAATTACTGTGTCAAACTGTTTGGTAAAGCATCCCCATTATTGTGGGGGTATCTAGGAAAAGCAGGAAGAACACACACACACACACACACACACACGCACACACCTCTGTAGGTGACCCCGAATTCAGAGCAGGCTCTGTCACTTCCTACGTGTGTGCCCTTGGCTGTGTGATTAGCCCTTTCTCAGCCTTGGTCTCTGTATCAGTAGTAGTCTAGGATTTGAGAAGAAATTAAATAAAGATAAGTGTTTGGTGCTCAGACCCCAGAGACATTCAACAAACGGCTGTTGTTCTTCATCAGCAGGACCACTTACTGAATGTCGCCTGGTGCTGACAAATACTTCTCTGCCCACTGTGAGCTGGTGGAACCAGTGAACAAGGTTCAGAGATGAGCTCCCAAGTTAACCTGCATACGTCCAGGCGGCCAGGGCAGAGGCTCCTCATGACACCCCCTCCCCCGCCCTGCCCCCAGACTAGACACATTAGGGAATTCTCACCAAATAGAAGTAAAAAGGGAAAGGCCTGGAATCTGGCCAAGGCTTGGCTCACAGCAGGTAGCCACAGCCTCACTAAGTTCATTCTCATGTCTGCAGAAAGGCTGGGGGCGGGAGGCGGTGGGGAGGAAAAGGATGGACTGCATGGAGCCTGGGAAAGGAAAGTCCTGGGAAAGACTCACAGTCAAAAGCCATAAATCACACAAGGAAACAAGGTACCCTCAGTCAGAGCCACAGCCACAGAAAATACAAATTGTAGAATCAGACTCTCAAAAGACCAAGGGGAAAAAAGAATTATGATTCATATGTTTGAAGAAATAATGGAGAGAAAAATATGGGCAAGGAGAAGAGCTATAAAAATCATCAAGTTCATTTGAAAAAGAACAAAGTAGTACCTACAAATGTAAAATATGATCACTGAAATTAAAATTCAAAGCCTCAATGGCTGGATTAAACATCTACTCTAATAAAACAGTAATATGCAAATTAACCATCACTCCGAGACACCTAAGCCACCCCCATCAGCTAAGCCATACCTCCAGCCAATCAGAGTGGCAATATGCAAATTAACCCAGCCAAGATGGAGGCTGGCAGCCACAGAGCTAGAGCAAACAGGAGGATTCCATTGCAACTGCCTGCCTAGGCTGGCTGGGCCTCTGCTCACAGCAATAATGTTTCAATTATAGAAGCCACAGGGCTGAAGCAAACAGGAGGCTTCATTGCCTGACTAGGCCTCTGTTCAAGGCAACAAAGTTTCAATTATAGAAGATAAATAAACCCCAGGAACCTGATTCCAGCCAGCCTCACTGAGACCTTCGGTCAATGGGAACTGTGGGCTGCCTAAAAATGGCTCTCAGCCTCTCACCCAGGTTGGCCACACCCCCATGGGGTGAGGGTCCCCACTTGGGGGATTAGCCAGCTTGCAAACAGCCATCAGCCCCTCATCCAGGCTGGCCAGGCTGGCCAGGCACGCCAGCAGGTGGACATCCCCTGAGAGGTGCCAGACTGCGTGGGTAGCGGTGGAGCTGGGATTGGAGAGGCAGGTGAGGAGCTGGTGATGGGAGTGAACTACAGAGGAAACACCTCTTCTTAACGCTCATTGGCTAAGCTCCCTGTATGCCACTGGTAATATTCTTAGTAACTTGGGTAATAAGAATCCAAACAGGCATTCAGGGTTTTTCCATCACACTCCTAGAGAAAAAAATGAAAGTCCACTGCTTGAGGGCTAAGAAATGTCATATCCTGCCCTAGCCAGTTTGGCTCAATGCATAATGCCTCAATCTGCTGACTGCAGGGTGTGTGGGTTCAATTGTGACCAAGGGCATGTACCTAGGTTGCAGGCTCCTCCCTGGCCAGGGCCCAGGTCAGGACTCATGTAAGAGACAACCAATCGAAGTGTTCTTCTCACTTTGATGTTTCTCTCTGTCTTTCCCTTCTCTTCCACAGTCTCTAAAGATCAATGGAAACATACCCTCAGGTGAGGATAAAAAAGAAAGAAAGAAAGAAATGTCATATCCTATGAAAGACACATCTTGAAAATGCCTAAAGAAAGTTATCATTTTTTCATGGTGAAGGGACTGGAGTCCGTGTTCATGAAAACACCTTGGTGGCTGCAATGACTGGCAGTGGCTGCAGCAGTGGGGTGATGGGGCTGGTGGCTTCCCCTGATTAGCCTGATCATCTCCCACAAAGGGAGGCCAGCCTGTGGCTTAGGCCCGCTCCTCATGGGGAGCAGGAGTGGGCCTAAACCATCAGTAGGACATCCCCTGAGGGCTCCCAATATGTGAGAGGGGGCAGGCTGGGCTGAGGAACCCCCCCCCCCAGTGCATGAAATTCATGCACTGCCTATAATAATAAAAGCATAATATGCCAATTAGACCAGATGTCCTTCCTTCCAGACAAAGCTGTGGCAGGCAGGGGCTGAGGAAGAGGTGGCAGTGGCAGGGGCCAAAGCCCTTGCACAAATTTTATGCATTGGGCCTCTAGTTTTATTATAACCAGCTACTAAGAGATTCAGTGAGTTGGAAAAGAGATCAAGAGAAATTATACAAAGCACAGTACACAGAGATAAACACACTGAAACTGTGAAAGAGAAGTAGGAGATGTAAGAAACTGGGAGCTAGAATAAAAGTAAAGCAAACATATCATTGAAGTTCTAGAAAAGTATAATATAAAAAAGATGGAGAAGAGGTAGTAAATTAAGGAAAATATCCAGAACTGATGTAAGACACAGTTATCAAATTCAGGAATTCTGATAAATTTCAAGCAGAATAAATTTCAAAATAACCCAAATAAAGACACATTATAGTAAAACTATAAAACAAAAATCATGAAAAAATCTTAAAAGCAGCCAGAGAAAAATGGCAGATTACCTTCAAGGGAAGAGCATTAAAAAAGCAGCTGATTTCTCAAAGGCAACACTGGAAGCTTTTGGCTCCCATTCTGTGCTATGGGAAAATAACTGTCAACCAAGACTGTATACCCAGCAAAACTATCACTTGGGAATTATTGGAGAAATAAAGATATTTTTAGACAAAAACCAAGAGAGTTTACCAAAAATATTCTATAACTTTGGAAACTTGCCAATTAAACAACGCTCAAGAATAAAACTATTAAGTTCAGAAGAGAAATTAGGAAATACTTAGTACTAAATTATATTGAAAGTACAATATAAAACTTGTGTAATACTGCTGAAGTAGTAGTTACCAGAAAATTTATATTTCAAAAAAGGACTGAAATTTAATCTCCTAATCAGTTAAATTAAGGAAAAGAATACCAAAACAAATAAACTCAAAGTAGAAGGAAAGAAGGACCAAAAAAGACAGAGGACATTCATGTATGAGTGACAGAAAATGCTGAAAGTTAGTTCATAGGACACACTAACCAATGAATCTCTGCCAAGAACGCTGGGTGTTGGAGGTCCAGAGAAGACACCATCCGTGATGTGAGGAATAAAAAATAAAAAGGGGCCCTGACCTGTTTGGCTCAGTGGATAGAGCATCGGCCTGTGGACTGAAGGGTCCCAGGTTCAATTCCAGTCAAGGGCATGTACCTTGGTTGTGCGCACATCCCCAGTGCGTGGTGTGCAGGAGGCAGCTGATCGATGTTTCTCTCTCATCAGTGTTTCTAACTTTCTATCCCTCTCCCTTCCTCTCTGTAAAAAATCAATAAAACATTTTTTTAAGTAAAAAGAGTATTATAAAAAGCCTTAGTCAATAAATTAAACCTTAGATAAAGTGAGAAAATAGATTTGGAAAAATAACTAAAAATGATTCAAGAATAAAAAGAAATGTATCCTGACAAGAATAAATCTTCTCACAAGAAAACATGAGGCTCCTGCCAAGTTCCATCGCAGGGACCAGAAGATGTGGGAGCATGCCCAGCTCACGCTGTGAGGCTAGCATAAGTTTGATAGTCAAGAAGGAGTGCAAAAAGCCAAGTTTTCTCAGAAACAAAAATCCTTTAAAATTAGCAAAGCAAATCCAACAATAATTATTTGATGAGCAATTTGTGCGGGACTGCAAGATTAGAAGACCACTTAATTTACCAGATTACCCAATCAAGCAAACACAGTCACAGCAGTTGGAGACTCAGCACCGACTGCAACACTAAAGTCTGGCCAAGGGGAGCTTTCTTGGGATACAAATGGCCTGCGATGTTACGGCAAAAGGCAACAGAGGAGTGGGGGGCAGGATAGTTTATCATAACGCGAATCTGAACTTGGTCATTGCTGCTTTGGCGGAATGAAGAAAGACACCAACTGTTGTTGCATTGTCCTTTCATTTCGCACTCCGGCTCTGGGCCGAGGCGGTTCTTTGCCCTCCCTTGCTCTCGTGGGACTCTGTGTTAGGAATGAAAGAAAAAGGTGGTTTGGGGCAGTCTGAGCTCACTGAGGAGACTAGCCTACAGAAGTGAGAGTGGGGACGGCAAGTAAGAACAGGAAGAAGCCATGGCTGGGAAGGACGCTGTGCTTTGTGTCCTGGAAGGCAGAGGGCCTCACCATCCCTGGCAGTGCCGAGAAGCATAGAAGACAGAACAAAGCTGCCGGCACCCACAGGAGGCTGGGCACAGGCACCCGTGCTCCAGGGGCAGCAAAAATGCCAAAGAGAAAGTGAGCCTGCCTCTCGCGTTGCAACCTGTTTCCAAGACTCGTCAGCGTGGCGGACCCAGTTTGCACTCGGATTGGTTTTCTATTAGCTCCCATGGTAGGGAGCTTGGAGTCACAGTTAACTTGGCTTAAAGGACAGAAAGGCATGTGACATTTCGGCACACCCAGCTTGTAGCCTAGGCTTTCTACCCACTCCATGTGCGGGATGTCTGGGTAGGAAACGGGAGACAGATACACTGATGATCCCATCGCCCACCAAGCAGGCAGCAAAGCTCTACCTCTCCTCCACCTCTGGCCACTGCTCGAAGTTGCCTTGGGGGTCGCTGCCAACTTCTCCCTTCTGGGCATCCACAGCTGCTTCTGGCCCAGCTCTGAGCGGTGCTTTCAGGTCCCAGCGCTGGTGGAGGGTGCCGCTGGCCATGCTGTCCAGGAAGCTGAGAATCTGGAGACAGCTCTGTATCTTGGGTGGGAAGAGGCTGACAGAGGAGAAGGCCACCCGCAGCAAATCAGCCAATGGCCTGGCCTTGGAGGTCTCCCCAGAGTGCAGAGCAGCTCCTTCTTCCTCCGGGGCCCCGAAACAGCCCAGTAAGCAGAGGTCCTCGGCCAGCTTCTCGAAGAGCCCATTCCTCCTGAAGAAGTCCCCATTGACAGGGTCCAGGTGCAGCGCTGCAGACACCGCACAGAGGGTGTGCAGGACCAGGCCCAGGGTCTCGCTGGGGGACACTGCCTCCCACATCTGCCCGGGAGGGTCCTGGAGAGAACCCTCCAGGTCAGAGAGCAGGGACAGCAGCCCATTGAACCCACTGGAGACTCTGAAAGCAGCACGGCCTTTGGGCGTCTCCAGGATCCGGAGGAGAGACTGAAACACCAACAACATAAACATGAGTCAAGCCCAGGACACAGACCTTTGACACTGAGCTCCTGTACATCCTGCCAAAGCCTGGGGCTCTTCCCTCAGCCCCACAGGCACAGCACAGGCACAGCACAGGCACTGCCAGCACCGGGGACAATTCTGAAACATCGGGAGGTCAGTGCTGTTCCTCCTAATTTTAGTTTTAGGTTGCCCTCGAGCCTTCTTTCAAATGGCTGCTTTGAAAGGGTATGCTCATTTCTAGGGTGGACTTACTGCCCCAAATCTCAAAAGCAAGCTTTCCCGGTCCCCAGCTCCTCCTTCTCCCAGCCTGTGCTCACACAACCCCTCCAATGCCCCGATCAAAACGCCCATCACACTATATTGAAGCTACTTGAAAACTGCCTCAGCCCTCCCACGATGGCGCACCGGGCACTCAGGCTGCTCACTGCACACACGTAAATAGTCACTGAACAAATGAAGTGAACCATCTCTTCTGTTGCAAAGGTCACTGCTCATAGTGAAATCTACACAATGCAACTTCTTCTCAGTCCTCTCTCTCTCTGTGTGTGCAAGCATGGCTACCACTATTAAACATGGAATGACAGTAAATGAATCTTCTTAATGTCTGGTGTGAGCTTATGAGGGAATCAAGGTGAGAAGAGGAACCTCTAACAGGTGGAAATCCATAGATGAAACACGCTGAAGAGCGCATGTGAAAGTTCCAGCTATCCTAACGTCCAAGTAGAATCTTCCTTCTCCAGATTGCTGAAATTGTTACTGGGCAGACAAACTTTTAATTCCTTTTAAATCAAACATTTATTGTGCACTTACAAAGTGTCATTCATTGAGCCCAGTGCATGGTATACACTGGTTATTTAATAAATGCTTTGGAAGGATTGCATTTAAAAAACTCCTATTCAGTGCTAAAGCTTCACACCTAAAAATGAAGAACGCGTGGGTGATTTTAGATAAATATTAAAAGCCTCTGGTTGTTTCATTTAGTAAATACGCTTTTCAACAATTGCATGGGACCCCACCCAGGCATGGTAGGCATGTTTCCCAGGGAGGGGCCAGGCCGTGAGATTGAGTTGGTCAGCTCTGGAGAGAGACTTAGTTGTTTTGTCCTTTCAGGTATTTAATGTTCTAGTGACACAGGGAAGACAATGGTCTGGGCAGCACAAGTTAGTTAATTCCAGGATGCCTGAAACAGGGCGTGGGAGGGAGGGGTGAAGCTGTCTCTTACATGCACATTTAGGATGACAATCAATAGCATAAAGCTGGAAGTTAATAGAGAAACTTGTGGGATAGATTTATAAAAGGAGGGAATAAACTAGATAAAAACTCATACAGAGAAAGTCAAATAGATACTTGATAAAATTATAGGTAACCATGATCTATGAAGTCATAAACTTTTGGGAATTTTCAGCTCTATCCCTAAAACGCTGACAATCCTAACCTAGCACCAGTGTTTATCTGTGTGCCCCTACCACCCAGATGCTGTTATCTAACATTATAGTCTCTACGGGAAACCTGAGCTGCTTGGTGGGAAGTCCATGACTAGGCAGGAGAACACAGAATGGGCCAGAATGAAGTGAGTGCACACAGGTGAGGACTCAAAGATAACAAGATATGATGGCCAAGGAGTTGAAAGGTTCCCACTGCTCCACCAATGACATTTTGAGAAATTAAAAAATAAGACAAACATTGTAGTAACAAGGAAAATCTACGAAAGGCCAAAGTCCACAATTATGTTCAAAATTGAAAAATAATAACATAGAGTGAAGTAGAAAAATTTATCCTAACCAATATGGGTCAACTTTTTTTTTTCCTGGTTATAGAAAAAGACTTCTAGTGGTTAGATCAACGACAATCCACCAGAGCTTAGAAAGACAATTTGGAGAAACTGAATTGTTATTTTGTTCTGTGAAAGAAACTCAGCATCAGGACGATGAAGCTCAGAGCTCATGAGAGATGCAATTGGAGTGGTAGAACATACTGCCAGAAAGATGGAGGCCAATGAGTACTAAGGACTAGGCAATAGCCACTGCTTTATCCCCTGGGTGGGGATATAGCCTAACTATTTCTTTAGTAGTACTCGATCTGTTCAGATTTGCTACTTCTTTTTGGTTTGGTCTTGGAAAATTATGTTTCCAGGAACTTACCCATTTCTTCCAGATTGTCCAGTTTGTTGGCATGTACTAGTATTGTTCATAGTATTTTCTTATAACCCTTTGCATTTCTGTGGAGTTGGCTGTTACTTCTCTTTCATTTCTGATTTAATTTATTTGGGTCCTCTCTCTTCTTTTTTCTTGATGAATTTAGTTTATCTTTTCAAAGAACCAGCTCTGGATTACACTGATCTTTTTTACTGTTTTTTTAGACTCTATTTTTTTAAATTTCTGCATAATTTTATTATTTCCTTCTTTCTACTCACTTTGGGCTTTGTTTGTTTTTCACTTTCTAGCTCCTTTAGCTATAAGGTTATATTGTTTATTTGACATTATAAATAACTAGAGGCCCGGTGCACAAAATTCATGCATGGAAGGGGGGTTCCTCAACCTGGCCTGCTCCCTCTCACAGTCCAGGAGCCCTCAGGGGATGGGATGTCCTCCTCTGAGGGAGGAAACCAGGCTGATCAGGGGAAGGTGCTCTCCCATCACCCCGCTGCTGCTGCTGCCACTGCCGGCCACCACAGCTGCAGGCCCTTTGGCTCTCCCCTCTTAGTGCTGGCCCTGCACTTAGATTTGGGGCCAGGCCACCTGGGGAAGAGGCTGTGGGAAGTTGAGGCACAGTAGGTTACACCCCATCCAGCCTCTGTGGCTGCCTCTGCAGAAGGGGCAGCACTGGGACTGGGCAGTGACACCTTCGCAGAAGAGGGCACGGTACTTTCACCACCTCTGCAAAAGGGGTTGTAGTTGGACCAGTGGCACCAGAACAGCCTCTCCCTCCCGTGCAAATGCCAGGCCAGCCCACCCTTCCTGCATGGCGCCAGCCCTAAGCCCTCACAGCCACTGTGGCTTTGTCTGGATGGATGTCTGGATGGACATCCAGAAGACATCTGCCCTAATTAGCATATTACCCTTTTATTAGTATAGATTATATGCCAACAAATTGGGCAAACTCAAAGACATGAATATGTTTCTAGAAACATTCAATCTTCCAAGACAATCAAGAAAGAAAGAAAATCTGAAAAACCTGAATAGGCTTATAACCACAGAAGAAATTGAAGCAGTGATCAAAAATCTTTCAGCAGCCCTAACTGGTTTGGCTCAGTGTATAGAACATCTGCCTGCAGACTGAAAGGTCCCAGGTTCGATTCTGGTCAAGGGCATGTACCTTGGTTGCAGGCACATCCCCAGTAGGAGGTGTGCAGGGCAGCTGATTGATGTTTCTCTCTCATCGATGTTCTCTATCCCTTTTCCTTCCTCTCTTTAAAAAATCAATAAAATATATATTTTAAAAAAATCTTTCAGCAAACAAAAGCTCTGGTGCAGACAGTTTTACAGGGTTGTTTTACTAATCATTCAAAGAAGAATTAAAGCCTATTCTCCTCAGACTATTGCAAAAAATTCAAGAGGAAGGCACACTTCCAAGCTCTCTCTATGAAGCCAGCATTACCTTAATCCCAAAACTAGATAAAGACATGACAAAAAAAGAGAACTACAAGCCAATATCCCTGATGAACATAAATGCTAAAATCTTCAATAAAATTCTAGCAAATCAGATCTATCATTACATTAGAAAGATCATACACCATGACCAAGTGGGATTTATTCTGGGAAAGCAAAGATGGTACAATATCTGCAAATCAATAAACATGATACATCACATAAAAAATTGAGAGATAAAAATCACATAATTATATAAACCGAAGCAGTAAAAGTATTTGACAAAATCCAACACCCTTCCTTGATAAAAACTCCCATCAACATGGGACTAGAGGGATCACACCTCAACATAGTAAAAGCCATATATGACAAACCTACAGCCAACATCATACTCAATGGGCAAAAACTAAACTCATTTCCCCTAAGAACAGGAGCAAGACAGGGATGCCCACTTTCACCACGTCTGCTCACTATAGTGCTGGAAGTGCTAGCCATAGTGATCAGACAAGAAGAAGAAATAAAATGAATCCAAATTGGAAAAGAAAAAATAAAACTTTTTTTATTGGCAGATGACATGATATTGTACAAATAAAACCCCAAAGACCCCATCAAAAAACTACTAGACCTAGTAACTGAATTTGGCAATGTAGCAGGGTACAAAATTAACACCCAGAAATCTATGGCCTTTTTATACAACAATAATGAACTCACAGGAAGAGAAACTAAAAAAACAATCCCATTTACCATTGCACCAAAAAAAATTAAGATGCCTAGGGATAAACTTAACTAAGGAGGTAAAAGACCTGTACTCAAAAAACTACAGGACATTGAAACAAGAGATAGAGGAAGACATAAACAGATGGAAGAACATACTATGTTCATGGATTGGTAGAATCAATATCATTAAAGTGTCTATACCACCCAAAACAATCTACAGATTCAATGCAATTCCCATTAAAATACAAACAGCATATTTCAAAGATCTAGACAGGGGTCCTCAAACTTTTTAAACAGGGGGCCAGTTCACTGTCCCTCAGACCATTGGAGGGCCGGTCTATAATTTTAAAAAAATATGAGCAAATTCCTATACATATTGCACATATCTTATTTTAAGGACAGGCAGCAGTGGCAAAAACACCCACATGTGGCCCGTGAGCCGTAGTTTGAAGATGCCTGATCTAGAACAAAAACTCTCCAAAAATTCAACTAGAATAAAATTTTTAAAAAGACTCCGAATAGCCACAGCAATCCTGAGAAAGAACAAAGTTGGAGTGATAACAATACCAGATATCAAGCTATATTACCAAGCCATGATTCTCAAAATGGCCTGGTACTGGCACAAGAACAGACATATAGACTAATGGAACAGAACAGAGAACCCAGAAATTGACCCAAGCCATTATGCTCAATTATATCTGACAAAGGAGGCAAGAGCATACAATGGAGTCAAAACAGTCTCTTTAATAAATGGTGCTGGGAAATTTGGTCAGATACATGCAAAAGAAAAAAAATGAAACTAGATTACCAACTTATACCATACACAAAACCCAACTCAAAATGGCTAAAGGACTTAAATGTAAGATGGGAAACCATATAAATCCTACAAGACTCCATAGGCAGCAAAATAGCAGACATGTGTCTTAGCAATATCTTTAACAACACAGTTCTTAGCGCAATGGAGACTAAAGAGAAAATATACAAATGAGACTACATCAAAATAAAAAGCTTCTGCACAGCAAAAGAAACCATCAATAAAACAACAAGAAAGGCCCCACTGCATGGGAGAACATATTTGTCAATGCTGCTTCAGATAAGGGTTTAATCTCCAAAATTTACAGAGAACTCATACAACCGAACAAAAGGAAGATAAATGATCCAATTAAAAAATGGGCAAAGGACCTAAGTAGTCACTTTTTGAAAGAGGACATACAGAAGGCTGAGAGACATATGAAAACATGCTCAAGGTCACTAATCATTCAAGAGACGCAAATCAAAATGACAACGAGGTACCATCTCACACCTGTCAGAATAGCTATCATCAACAAATCAACACATGACAAGTGCTGGAGAGGATGTGGAGAAAAAGGAACCCTTGTGCACTGCTGGTGGGAATGCAAGCTGGTGCAGCCACTGTGGAAAACAGTATGGAGTTTCCTCAAAAAGTTAAAAATGGAACTTCCATTTGACCTAGTAATTTCACTTCTAAGACTATATCCCAAGAAACCAGAAACACCAGTCAGAAAGGATATATTCACCCCTATGTTCATAGCAGCACAATTTATAGTAGCTAAGATTTGGAAACAACCTAAGTGCCCATCAGCAGATGAGTGGATTAAAAACCTATGGTACATCTACACAATGGAATACTATGCCACTATAAAAAAGAAGGAACTTTTACCATTTGTAACAGCATGGATGGAACTGGAGAGCATTATGCTAAGTGAAATAAGCCACTCAGAGAAAGATAAATATTACATGATCTCACTAATATGTGGCATCTAATGATCAACATAATTTGATGGACAAGAATAGATCCAGAGACAAATGTCAGAGAAGGGAGGGGGTAGAGAGCAACCAAAGGACTTGTATGCATGCCTATTAGCATAACCAATGGACATGGACACTGGGGCAGTGGGCTTGCCCAGGGTGGGAATTATTGGAGGGGAGGATCAATTGGGAAAAAAGGAGACATATGTAAAACTTAAGATAATAAAAAAAGAGAAAATCTGAATAAACCAATTACAACCTATGAAATTAAAGCAATAATCAAAATAAGCTCAATAAATAAAAGTCCTAGACTGGATAGCTTCACAGGTAAATATTACTAAACATTCAAAGAACTAGCACCTCTTTTCAAACAATGCCGAGAAATTTAAGAGGAGTGAAGACTCCCAAGCACATTTTACAAGAGGAGCATTATCTTAATTCCAAGACCAGATAGAGACACCACAAAGAAAGAAAATTATAGGCCAATATCCCTGATGAACATAGATGCTGAAATCCTCAACAAAATGTTAGCAATTCAGCAACATAAAAAATGATCAATACATCATGATCAAGTGGGATTTATTCCTGGGATGCAAGGTGAGTATAATATTTGTAAATCAATTAAGATGATGCACCAAATAACCAAAATGAAAGGTAAAAATAATCTGTATATATAAAAGCCAAGCGACTGGAATGACTGAATAATTGGAACTACCAGTCACTGTGGCCAGCCAACTAGCCTGATTGAGGGTGGGGCTGACCAGCCAACCTCCTGTGGCCCCTGTCCCCAGCCACCCCCACCCCCAAGCCTCCCCAACCCTGAACAGGAGCAGGGCCAGTGGCCAACCACCCGCAGCCCCTCCCCCCGGCCTGCCTGGCCCAATCAGCCCCAATTGGGCTGGCTGGCCTTACCCCACCTGTGCACAAATTCATCCACTGGGCCTCTAGTATGATAATATCAATGGATTCAGAAAAAAATATTTGATAAAATCTAGCACCTATTTATAATAAAGTCTCTCGGCAAAGTGGGAATAGATAACATACCACAATATGATAAAGACATATATGAAAAACCCAAAGCCAACAACATACTTAATGGCCAAAAACTAAGAGCTTTTCCCTTAAGATCAGGAACAAGACAGATGTCTGCTTTCACCACTCTTATTCAACATAGTACTAGAAGTCCTAGCCATAGCAATCAGACAAGAAGAAGAAATGAGGCATCCAAATTGAAAAGAAAGAAGTAAAACTGTCATTATTTGCAAATGACATGATATTGTATATAGAGAACCCTAAAGATTCCACCAAAAATTACTAGAACTGATAAATGAATTCAGCAAAGTAGCAGTATACAAAATACATATTCAGAAATCGGTTGCATTTTTATACACCAATAACGAACTATCAGAAAGAAAAACTAATAAAACTATCCCACTTACAAATGCATTAAAAAAAATAAAATACCTGGGAATAAATTTAACCAATGAGGTAAAAACATGTACTCAAAAAATTATAGGACACTGAAGAAAGAAACTGAAGAACATGTCCATAAATAGAAGCATATAACATGCTCATGGATAGAAAGAATTAACATCATTAAAGTGCCCATACTCCCCAAAGCACTCTAGATTCAATGCAATTCTTATAAAAATACCAACGGCATTTTTCACATATCTAGAAAAAAATAACCCAAAAAATTATATGATGAAACCATAAAAGATCCCAAATAGTCTCACCAGTCTGGAGAAAAAACAAAGCTGGGAATATCACACTACTTGATGCCAACCTATACTACAAGGCCATAGTAAACAAAAGAGCAAGGTACTAGTATAAAAACAGATATACAGATCAATACAACTGAATATAGACAAAAACGCCTACACCTATATGGTCAATTAGTATTAGGACAAAGGAGGCAAGAACATACAATGGAGTAAAGACAGTCTATTCAATAAATGGTGCTGGGAAAATTGTATAGACACATGCAAATAATGAAACTAGACCATGTTTTTACACCATATATAAGAATAAACTCATAATAGGTTAAAAACTTAAGTGTGAGGCTTGCAACCATAAAACTCCTAGAAGAAAACATAAGCTGTAAAGTCTGACATTTCTCTTAGCAATGTATTTTCTGACATGTCTCCTTGTACAAGGGAAACAAAAGCAAAAAAATAAAATAAACAAATGGGACTACATCAAACTAAAAGTTTTTGCACAGCAAAGGAAACCATCAACAAAACAAAAAGACTACCGACCCATTGGGGGAAGATATTTGACAATGATACATTCAATAAAGGGTTAATATCCAAAATTTATAAAGAACTCATACAACTCAATACCAAAAACACAAACATTCAATTACAAAATGGGCAGAGGACCCACATAGACACTTCTCCAAAGAGAACATACTGATGGCCATTGGACATGAAAAGATATTTAATGTTATTAATCATCAGAGAAATGTAATTTAAAACCACAATGAGATATCACCTCACACCTGTCAGAATGGCAAACAACAAATCAACAAACAACAAATGCTGAGCCTGGCAGGACTGGCTCACTTGGTTGAACATGATCCTGTGCACCAAAAGATTGCCAGTTCGAATCCATCAGGGAACATACCTGGGTTGAGGGTTCGATCCCTGGTCAGGCCACATACAGAAGGCAACTGATCAATGTTTCTCTTTCATATCTCTCTCTCCCCGCCTCCTTCTTCTATTTAAGCATGTCCTCAAGTGAGAAATAAAAAACAAAGAAATGCTGGCTGGCAAGGATGTAGAGAAAAGGGAACACTTGTGCACCATTTATTGAAATGCAGATTGGTGCAAGTCACTATGGAAAACAGTATGGAGGTGCCTCAAAAATTGAAAATTAAACTCCTTTATGACCCAGCCATTTCACTCCTGGGTATATATCTGAAGAAACCCAAAACACTAATTTGAAAGAATACATGCTCCCCTGTGTTTATTGTAGTGTCATTTACAATAGCCAAACTATGGAAATAACCCAAATGCTCATCAACAGATGAGTGGATAAAAATGCTGTGTTGTATGCAATGAAATATTAGTCAGTCATAAAAATAATGAGGTCTTATCATTGGAAAAAACATGGCTGGACCTAGAGGATAACATACTAAGTAAAGGAATCTAAAGAACAAAATAAAGGGATAAACAACATAGAACAGGCTGATGGTTGCCAGAGGGGAGGGTGGTTGGGGCACAGAGTGAAAACAGTGAAGGGACAAATTGGTAGTTACAAAATAGTCACAGGATGTAAAGTAGGAAACACAATTAACTAGAGGCCCAGTGGACGAAATCATGTGGGGGGGCGGGGGTGTCCCTCAGCCCGGACTGCGCCTTCTCGCAATCCGGGACCCCTTGGGTAGGGTCTCTAAGCCTGGCCAGTGATCAGGGCCTATCACCTTCCTTCCCCTGGCTGCCAGCCTGCCCCACCGCTGGGCCTGCCCCCACCACTGCCACTGCTTGCCATCTGTGAAGTGCTGTCCCCTCCCCCCCCCCACCAGTCACCTCTCTCTGCAGGCGATAGGCTTGGAGTGCAATTGCTTGGCTAGCCTGGGCCCCATTCTGTGGAGCCATCCCAGAGCCCCCACCCCAACTGATCGCCCCCCTGGCTGGTGGTTTGGGCCTCTCTCTGCGGGGCGATCATGGGGTAATGGTCCCATGACCAATTGCATTGCACCTGCCTTGGCTGGCTTGTGCCAGTGCGTGTCATAGCGTGGTCATCCAGATGGTTGTTCTACTATTTGGTCATTCGTTGATTCACATATTATGCTTTTATTATTATAAATTAGAGGCCCGATGCACAAAATTTGTGCACTCGGGAGGGTCCCTCATCCTGGCCTGTGCCCTCTCATAGTCTGGACCCCTCAGGGGATGTCCATCTGTTGGCTTACGCCCACTCCCCGGGGGATCAGGCCTAAGCTGGCAGTCAGACATCCCTCTGGCAGCCCGGGAGCCCTTGGGGGATGTCCACTTCCCAGCAGGGAGCACGACTAAGCTGCAGTTGGACATCCTTAGCACCACTGAGGAGGCGGGAGAGGTTCCCACCACCACTAGTGTACTGGCAGCTGTCAGCCTGGCTTGTAGCTGAGCAGAGCTACCCCTGTGGGAGCACACTGATCACCAGGGGGCATTTCCTGCATTGAGTGTTTGTCCCCTGGTAGTCAGTGTGTGTCATAGTGACCAGTCATTCTGCTGTTAGGGTAATTTGCATATTACCCTTTTATTATATAGGACATAGGCCTGGTGCATGGGTGGAGGCTGGCTGGTTTGCCCTCAAGGGTGTCCTGGATCAGGGTAGGGGTCCTCCTAGGGTGGCTGGCCAGCCTGAGTGAGGAGCTGAGGGTTGTTTTCAGGCTGGCCACATTCTCTTCAAGGTGGGGGCTCCTGCTGGGGTACCTACCCAGTCTGGGTGAAGGGCTAATGGCTGTTTGCAGGCTGGCCACAGCCCACAGCGACCCAAGCTGCCAGCGAGGCTGGCTGGAAGCAGGTAGCTGGGATTTATTTATCTTCTATAATTGAAACTTTATTGCCTTGAATGGAGGCCACAGTGGCCAGGGCAGGTGAAAAGCTTGGCTTCCTCCATTGCTGGGCCAACCAAGCCTCCTGCTTGCTCCAGCTCTGAGGCTGCTGGCCAACATCTTGGTTGGGTTAATTTGCATATAGTTGCTCTGATTGGCTGATGGGTGTGGTTTGGGGTATAGCAGAAGTGCAGTCAATTTGCATGTTTCTCTTTTATTAGATTAGATAATATTGTAATAACTATGTATGGTGCCAGGTAGGTATTGCAAATATTGGGGGAACACTTTGTAAAGTATGTGATTGTCTAATCACTATGCTGTACACCTGAAACTAACACAAAGTAGTACTGAATATAGGTTGTAACTGAAAAGTAAAATATTTTTAAATTTAAAAATATATAGAAAAGAAAATACCCCCAAATGCAATGGCCACAATTGCTACACACACACACACACACACACACACACACACACACACACACACACAACACTAGAAAGAAAGCTGTTACATACGGCATATTGAAATTTCCAATCTGAGGCAATTGCGAGAGCTAAATTAGATCAACTTCATGAAACTGTGAGAGTGAAGGAGCCTCAGCTTTGACAAATCTAGTTATTGCTAAACTGGGCAATGTACTCAGCATGTGTCTAGCTCAGCTCTCCAGTTGCTGGCGACAGGGGAGACTACAAGAGATTATGTTCTGTGATATTGTTTATTTGAGATTTTTCTTGTTTCCTGAGGTAGGCCTATACTACTATAAATTTCCCTCTTAGGACTGCTTTTGCTGTGTCTCATGGACTTGGAGTCGCTGTGTTTCATTTTCATTTGTCTCAAGATATCTTTTCATTTCTTTCTTGATCTCATTGTTTACTTGCATATTATTTAGCCTCCATGTATTTCTGTGTTTTTCAGGGTGCTGTTTGTTGTTTTTTTTCTTGGAATTGATTTATGGTTTCATACCAATGTGGTCAGAGTAGATATTTGATAATTATTTCGATCTTCTTACATTTATTGAGACTTATTTGTGGCCCAACATGTTGCCTCTCCTACAAAATGTTTTATGTGCAACTTGAAAATAATTTCTGTTTTGGGGTGAAATACTCTAAAAATATCAATTAAATTTATGTGGTCTACTTGTCATTTTAGGTCACCATTCCTCAGTTTACCTTTGTCTGGAAAAATCTATACTGATGTCAACAGGGTGTTAAAGTCTCCTAGTATGACTGTATTACTGCCACTCTCTCCCTTTATGCTCATCAGGTGCTTAATTACTTGTGGATACTTGTATGTTAGTTGCACCTATAGGTAATTGTTTACAAGGGTTATAGCCTATTGTTGGATTGATCCCACTATGATTATGAAATGTCTTTGACTCTTACTGTGGCCTTTGTTTTAAAGTCTATTTTGTCTGATATAAGTATTGCCATCCCAGCTTTCCGTCTTGTTTTGTTTCCATTTACATGAAATAACTTTTTCCCTCCCTTTACTTTCAAGGTCTGTGTGTCTATAAGGGGTCTCTTGTAGACAACAGATGCATCAATCTCATTTTCTTATCCATTCAGCTACCCTACATTTGTTAATTAGAGCATTTGATCAATTTGCATCTAAAGTGGTTATTGATAGGTACATAATTATTGCCAGTTTATTATTCACATTTATGTTCTTTTCTTTCTTTTGCTACATCTTAAATACTAGTAAGTCCCTTTAATGTTTCTTGTCATAGTGGTTTTGTGGTGATAAACTCCTTTAGCTTTTCCTTGTCTGGGAAGTTCATTATTCCTTCATTTTTAAATGATAACCTTGCCAGGTAGAGTGGTCTTAGCTGTAGTTCTTGCTTTTAATCACTTTGAATATTTTATGCCAATCTTTTCTGGCCTGAACATTTTCTGTCACGCATTTAGCTAACAATCTTATGGGAACTCCCTTGTAGGTAACTAACGGTATTGTTCTTGCTGCTTTTAAGATTCTCTCTTCATCTTCAACCTTCACCATTTCCATTATGTTGTGTCTTGGTGTGGGCCTCTTTGGGTTTCTCTTGTTTGGGACTCTGCATTTTCAGGACTTGTATGTTTATTTCTTTCACCATGGTTAGGGAAGGTTTTAGTCATTATTTCTTCAAATAGGTTCTCAATCCCTTGCTCTCTCTCTTCTCCCTCTGGTACCACTATGATGCAAATGTTGTTATGCTTGATGTTATCCCAGAGGTCCCTTAAAATGTTCTCCATTTTTTATTCTTTTTTTTTTTTTGCCATTCTGATTAAGTATTGTCTACTACCTTGTCTTCAAAATTATTAATTTCATCATCTGCTCCATCTCATTTGTTATTGATTCCTGCTAGTGTATTCTCTATTCCTGATGGCTTTTTTTTTATGACTTCTATATGCTTTTTAAAGGTTACTATCTTTTTGAAGTTCTCACTGAGTTTCTTAAGCATCCTTATAACAATTGTTTTGAACTCTATATCTGGTAGATTGTTTACCTACATTTTTCTGGAGTTTTCTCATTTGAAAGATGTTTATTTGTCTCCTCACTTTGGCTGCCTCCTTGTGCTTGCTTCTGTGTATTATGCAGGTCTGTAAGTCTCCCAGTGTTTGCCGGGTGGCCTTACATAGTAGGTGACCTGTGGGCCTAGTGGCACAGTTTCCCTGATGACTTGACACTGGAGCCAATAGAGGCTCCAGGCAGATGTGCTGTGTGAGACAGCACTCCCGACAATAGTACTTATTTCTCTGAGTTGGAAACACACTCTAACCTTGAAGTGTGTGTGGTGGTGCTTCCTTCCTGCCACTGACCAGCCACGGGAAAGGCTGAACACACATGTATTATGGTGAGCACTGTGCTGTTAAAGGCTGACCTCTGGCACCTGGCCATGTAAGCCATGCCCTGAACAGTAAGTAAACCATGAAGACATCAGGAAATCTATGCTCTAGGACAGCAGTCGCCAATCTTTCAGGCCTTATGAACACCAGTGGCCCACGGACCACCAGCTACTCTCGGATGTTAAATCATCCAAATTTATGTGAAGTCTTTCAATTGCTCCTAAACCGTAAGAGGTTGTCCAGGACAAATGGAATGAATGAAGCTCTTTTGGTTATCATATGACCAAAAAAAAATAGCAGAAAAGGAAAGCAATTAAAAACAAAACTAATCGGATTACAGTCCATTGTCTGAACACTGAAACCCCCTCTTCCCTCAAGAAACCACTCTCTACTGTTGTCCAGTTCGGCACCAGCTATTGCTCAGAAGGACACCATCACTCGGAGTGCTGAGAGCAGATATTTTAAAAGGAGAAGCAACCCAGTAATGGTTCTCCTATGAGCTGTGTCTCTCAGAATGTCTGACCCCTGAAATTCCAGGATGGCCCTTTTCTCCTCCTGCTAGGAGCAGGGAGAACGGGATGGCTGTCCTTAATTGTTGCTTTGTTTGATTTATTAAATTCAGGGTCATTATCTAGAATGAGGTAATCTCATTAGAACTTAGACTGCTCTATTATTTCTTAGGATGGGGTTAATTTCATATTTGCAGAGTCATATAGTAAAGAGTTCAAAATCCAATTACGAAGGCTTAATTTCATAGCAACTAAAGAGAAGCATTTCTATCATAAAGGGAAATAAATACTGTGCTACTTCAGGAAACAATTTGTCAGGAACCGGGGGCCCAGGAGAAGGGTCTCCATTACTGTCACTCAACTTAGTGTGACAATGCATCACCAAGGCGGGCGACGCTGCGGCAGGGAGAAAATTGAATCAGCTGAAGTCGAAGTAATGAGGCCAGGGCTGACACGTTTCAGGAAAGGTCAGCATTAAGCCCATTTTCCCTCCTTAACTCAGTTACCATGTCATCGGCTCTGAGTTAGCATTCCTCCCGCTTGAATCTATAAAATGGATGTCTGCTGTAAAGCGCTAACTACGTTAGGACTAACAGGATTTATTTCACATTCTATTATTTGTTCTTCCTCATAATTTTCCATGTGTCATGCTGGAAGATCGGTGAGCTAATGGGATTAAGCTCAGACTTGAGCAGCTAAATGTGTATTAGCAAATCAATCTGAATTTGGGCATAACCCAATCATGGTCCCACCTGCTGTGGAGGGGAAATTCATTTGCTTACATTACTCTTTAACTCGGTTATCATGTGCCAGGACTCGGTGGTGTGGTCACACGTGCCTCTGTGTTGGTATGGAGGTGCCACTGGGTTCGGCAACCACGGCCCTAAAGTGGAGTTTCTGGAGGGATTTCCCCTCCGAAGCAGCTGGCAGAGTCTGCCTCGGGGAACGGAGGGATGGGTGACACTGGAGATGAGTGCCCTGCAGAGAAGGCAGACCTTCCGGGGGGCTGGGTACTGCCTTCGAGGTCCCCCCTCCCTGCACCCTTCATGCGACGCGTGACCCACGTGGCAGGCACGCGCTCTGGCAGCGGCCGCTCACCACTTCTGAAAGGGCCTGCAGCAGCTCAGGGGATAAAATCCCACAGCAGATTCCCTCCCCACCACCCCTGCAATGACCGGATGTTGCCAGCCCTGCTCCTGGGAGAGTAGGGCAGCTCCAGGCACCCCGGGACACCCCACAGCGGCTGGCACTGGGAGAAGGCAGCATTGGCTGAGAGTGACAGTTAAAACAGCGCACACAGGGCTGGTCCCTGACGACTCTCCCGAGAGTGTGGTGCTGCAGGGATATTGCCTCTGTAAAATAGCGTAATGGCTTCACATGAGTAATGCCAGAAACCCAGTCCTCCTACCCAGGCGCCACTCCCACAGGCACCTTTGGGAGAGAGACAAGCGAGATGGGCTCCCCCTGAGCAAAGCAGGGCTCTCCTACGAGAAACCGGACACTCGGAGTCTCCAAGCTAAGTAAAACCAAAACTTCCTTCGTTTGATCTGACTGTCCATGTCAGACACAGACGGAGCCTGCGGCCTGGCTGCCGGGCCCTGCTGCCTGCGCCTGGACACAGTGAGGCGGTGAGGCCAGCCACACACACACACAAGGGGGGGTGCGGGGAGTGCAGCAAGCAGCGTGGTGTGGAGGAGCAGCCACCACTTTAACTCACTTGTCTTAGGTTCAAACTCCATGCTGCCATTTAGTGTCAGAAGCTCTCAGACATGCGTCTGCGGGAACATTACGAGGGGAGGGGACCACGTGAAGGAAGGCCCTTCCCAGCTGTGAACCGCCATTGGGTCTTGAGGCCTGGCTCCTACTCTGCTTACATGCCGCTTCAGCCCCTCTACTTCGCACCCGCACGCGGCGCTGCTGTCTTTCAAATGGCACTTACCTTTTCATTTGGTTCCATATAAATCATCTTCAGTGGTGTTTGGCTCTGGAACTAAATCACCCTCTTGTTTCCTGTCACCTATGAGCTACAGGGAAGTCAGGGGCATGTGTCACCTTTAGGCCACATCCTGACAGGAGTGCTTCCTCCACGTCTGACACTGGCTCCACCGAGGCCAAGGGCAAAGCAAGCTCACTCATTCCCGACGTGTTTTCAGTAAGTGGTCATTGATCAGTAAGGCTGATGCTTTCATTTTCTAAGAGCAACTTCTCTTTCTTTCATTCACCAGTCCTCCAGGTAGTGTGTTTCCTTCACACGAGAGTGTACCAGTATTTCACACAGGGCTGTGCTGTCCACTGTGGTGTGCTCCTAACACATGAGCGTGTATTTCACACAGAGCCATGTTGTCCCATGTGCTGACGTGAGCATGTATTTTACATGAGGTTATGTTGTCCAGTGTGGCATGTTACTGACATGAGTGTGTATTTTATATGAGGTTGGGCTGTCCAGCGTGGCGTGTTACTGTAACACCAGCGTGTATTTTATGAGGTTGGCCTGTCCAGCGTGGTGTGTTACTGACACGCCAGCGTGTATTTTATGAGGTTGGGCTGTCCAGTGTGGTGTGTTATTGACACACAAGCATGTATTTTATGAGGTTGTGCTGTCCAGTGTGGTGTGTTACTGATACATGAGCATGTATTTTATGAGATTGTGCTGCCCAGCGTGGCGTGTTACTGATACATGAGCGTGTATTTTGAGATTGTGCTGCCCAGTGTGGCGTGTTACTGATACATGAGCGTGTATTTTATGAGGTTGTGCTGTCCAGTGTGGTGTGTCATTGACACACAGGCGTGTATTTTATGAGGTTGTATTGCAACTGTTTGAGAGGCTCCAAGCTCAGCCTCCTGGGGCATTTGCATTTGTGTCTGCTCTTCTCTTAAGCAGCATGTAAGAGAAGAATGATTTTTCTAAAGGTATAACCCACGAAGACGAGAGGAATAAAAGCAGGAGCAGCCACTGAACAGTGACGGCTGTAGGGAAGAGAGGTGGCGGCAGTGACATTGATCATCGTCTTTAACGGAGAATCAAAATACCCCAAAGAGAAAAGCATACACTCCTCCCGCTGCCCAGAGGCGACCCCTGGTTCTACCTTCCTGCGCCCTCTGCCACCTTGACTGCTCTGCTCCCTTTCGTGGCTCAGTCCCCTATGCGCCCTCCTGGAGAATGGCAGGAGCTCTGGGTGTGAGAGCTGTGACCCCTGGACATTGTCACAGGCTTTGCCTTGGGCCTGGGACCTGCCAGGGGCAACCTGAATGTTGGCGAGGCACCACAACAGCTGCTGGGGTGCCATTGATTGGGGTTCCACTTCCGTGGGACAGAGTGTTGGGAAACTCCATTTCCCAGCCCTCCTGTGGCCACAGGGAGGCCTGCTCCCGGTTCGGCCCGAAGAACACAGGTTAGAAGCTACCCTGTGCCCGCTCTCAGCCTGCAGGACGCACTGTGATTCTCCATGCTCCAGGCCTGCGTCTGTGGCTGGACTATATGCCCAGGGGCAGCTGTCCCCAGATGATGCCCTTCCCCAGCCATTGATGGGACCATATAAGAAAGAAATGTCTGAAGTGTCTGCTACGAGGGCGTGAGGTTACTTGCTGTTGCAGCTGGCGCCACCCTATGTGTAATACAGTGACCACCTGACTGAATGCAGGGCCCCTGTTGCCACCTGCTCCCTGTCCGTGGGAGGCCCAGCCCAGGGGACGTCACCTTTAGGAGATCCAGCTTCAGCGGCAGCTCCCCCTGCGTGGACGAGCACAGCGCACCCACGATGATGCTCATGTACTCCTCGGCGTTGATGGCTGAAAGCTGCTCCAAGATGCTGAGGGAGGCGCCCCGGTACCACTCATCGTCCAGGAAGATCTTGATGAAGGGCACCATGCCGTGGTCTTTCAGGACAACTGCAGGCAGACAGACAGACAGATGGCAGGGTGATGGGGGCTGGGCACTGTCGTCTCAATAACAAGGAAAGCTTTTCCTTACAATCCACAAGTTTGTTTTTGCTACATTTTTATGGGTCTTTTGGTCATTAGAAATTTTATTTTCAAAATCTATATCCATTGTTAAAAGCGGAAGAGGAAGCTCTAACCAGTTTGTCTTAGTGGATACAGCATCGGCCTGTGGACTCAAGGGTCCCAGGTTCGATTCTGGTCAAGGGCATGTACCTTGGTTGTGGGCACATCCCCAGTGGGGAGTGAGCAGGAGGCAACTGATTAATGTTTCTCTCTCATCGATGTTTCTGGCTCTCTATCCCTCTCTCTTCCTCTCTGTGAAAAATCAATAAAAATATATTTAAAAAAAAAGAAGAGGAAAGAAACTGCACAGCTGAGAATTAAAAAGCAAAACTTTTATCTCTAGTCAGAATTCAGTTTGGGGGGAAAAATGTTTTTTTTTTTAAATTTAGAAACCTAAGTAATACAAACTTTAACTAGATATACCGTATTTTCCAGCGTATAATATGACTGGGCCTATAAGATGACCCCCAACTTTTGAGAAGATTTTGCTGAGTTAAAAAATCATCTTATAGTCCAGAAAATATGGTACCTCTGCCCTTTATCTATATACTAGAGGCCCAGTGCACGACATTTGTGCTCTGTTGGGGTGGGGGCGGGAGGTCCCTCAGGCCGGCCTGCACCCTCTCACAGTCTGGGACCCCTTGGGGGATGTCTGCCTGGCATGGTGGCAGGCAGACACCCCCAAGGAGTCCTTAGTGCTGCCATGGAGGCAAGACTCCCACCACCACTGCACTTGACAGTGTGAGCCCAGCTTCTGGCTGAGTGGCGCTCCCCCTGTGGGAGCACACTGATCGTCAAGGAGCAGCTCCTGCATTGAGCATCTGCCCCCTGGTGGTCAGTGCACGTCATAGCTTTTATTATAATAAAAGGCTAATATATGCAAATAGACCGATCAGCAGAATGACCTGTGAAATGACTGGTCGCTATGACACACACTGACCAACAGGGGGCAGACACTCAATGCAGGAGCTGCCCCCAGCCCACAGGCCCCAGGCCAGCCAAGGCAGGTGCCAGCAGGGGACCCTCAGATTGCCCCGCCAGTCACCCCACAGATCAGCCCTGATTGCCGGCCAGGCCTAGGGACCCTATCTGTGAACAAATTTCGTGCACCAGGCCTCTAATATCTACTCTAATAAAAGAGTAATATGGAAATTAACCATCTCTCCGAGATGCCTAAGCCACCCCGCCAGTCAAGCCACGCCCACCAGCCAATCAGAGTGGCTGTATGCAAGTTAACTCAGCCAAGATGGAGGCTGGCAGTCACAGAGCGAGGAGCGGTGGGGGCGGGGCGGGCGGTGGTGGTGGGGCAGGTGGTGGTGGGGGCGGGACTGACATCCCCCAAGAGGTCCCAGACTGCGAGAGGGCACAGGCCGGGCTGAGGGACCCCCCCCAAGTGCACAAATTTTTGTGCACTGGGCCCCTAGTAGGTATATAAAAGCCTAAGCTTTCAAATGACCAAATGACAGGTCAATAGGTCGTTATGACACACACTGACCACCAGGGGATGGACGTTTAACACAGAAGCTGCCCCCTGGTGGTCAGTGTGCTCCCACAGTGGGAGCTCTGCTCAGCTGACCAGCGGACACCAGACACAGGGCTCACAGCTGGCAGTGGCAGGAGCCTCTCCCACTCGGGACTGACTGGGCGGAAGCCTGAGGCAGGCACCGCGGGGGCTGGGATGAGCAGGAGTGGCAGGCAGGGGCAGCAGGTGGTGTTGCACAGCTGATTTCACCCAATCCCTGCAGGCGGCACCAAGGGACCCGTTTCCACATAACTCCCCAATCCAGGGCTGGTGGCAATCTCTCCCCCTCTCTCTCTCTCTCTCTCTCTGCCAAAATTCTCAGTGAAAACAAACCAGAATTGAAATCAAGAACGTATTTCATTCCCAGGTGGTTTCTTGGGAAGGGGGAGATCAGAGAAATTTGGCTGGTGGTATGTTTTTGTTTAAAAGGAATTCTAAGACTCCCTTCCCGTGATTGGTATTTGGAGGATCACAGGGAATGAGCAGGAGGAAGTAATGGATTATCCCGCTGGAGTGATGCGGCCGTGATGGGTCACCTCCATGAGGCAGGAGGCTCCAATCCCAGGCCGGGTGCTCCCTCCGTGGAAAGCTCCGCAGGGGCCTTGGAGAGGCGGGTTCCTGAGCTCCGCGTGGCCTGCTGCCAGGTGTGTCTGGGAGTGAGCCAGCACCTCCAGAAGTTTGCACAATCTAACCTCAGAGACCTTCTGCCACAGGGTAGCCACTCACACTTGGTGTAGTTGATCTGTGAGGGCCTCAGAGAGACCCCGAGTCACCAAACCCCTGCTGTCACTTGTCGATGTGTCACTTCATGGCACAATATGTACACCCATTGCTTAAAGCAGCACCGAGCTGCCTGGTCTCTGGGTGCGGAGTTGGGATGAGGGAGCCACTGGCTGCACCAAGGCCCAGCACATCCAGTGAACTCCCTCAAAATGGCGAACACTCCCTGCCTGCACTTCACGATTTGGTGTTTTAAAGCACATAGAGCAGCTGGGTATTAGCGGGCTTTGCATGCACGTGTGGGGGAGATACTCTTGGGTCCCACCATTCAGGATGTGCCTTTGCTTCACAGCCCTATTTATCAGCTTAAAAGTGAAAGGTGTCCACCGAGGCGTCTACCAGTTTCCCGATGACCGGCCGCTGGACGTCACCCGCACGCGGTGCTGCTCTCTCCCTGGCTGTGACCCGTGGTCCGCGGCCCCCTTACCCGCGTTCCGGACGCAGCCGTTCAGCAGCGCGGCTACGGCCTCCAGCATCACACCCGTCAGCTCTCGCTCTGGGTCCCGGACACCGGGGGTGGGCCCCTTGTTTCCTGAAACATTGAAGAAGCAGTAAAAAATGTCAGTGTGCACGCCCCGATCCCAGATCTCTGACGATTCGTTTCCTGCCTCTTAAAGGAAGGCGAGTCCAACGCTTCCATTGTAAGGGAGTGCGCATTCCAGGGGTGGAGATGTGACCCGCTGCCCCTAGAGCAGGGGTCAGCACACCAACATCTCCTGGAGGCCCGGTGCTAAAGCAGGAGCTGGTCCCTTCCCGGGGTTTCTGACTCAGACACCTTGAGTGGAGTCTATTGCTGCGCCCCTAACCAGGCCCATCTGTGCTGACCGGCAGGCGTGAGGACCAAGCTGGGAGAACTATTCTTGTGCAGGATCCCCGAAGCCCGCCTTCTTCCCCTTCCTTTGGACATGTGTATAGTTTGACATCTGTGGCTGGCGGGGGGGGGGGGAGGGGTGTGCAGGGAGGCTGCCAGCTCACACCCCAGGCACGAGATGCGTGAAAGACTGTGAAGTAGACTGTGTCCCCAGAAGCTCCATGAAGGCACACCAGGCCTGTGTGCTCACCTCCGAGTCCCCAGAATGCCTGACAAGCGGGGAGTTCAGCACACGTGTGGGAATGAATGAATGAGTAAAGGCAGCACTTACTAACCAGGAGACAAAGTATCCGAGAAAGAGCAAGAAAGGAGCAAGCAGGAAGCAAGATCAGATCGTCAGCTCACAGGAAGGTTCTCATCCTCCGGGAGCAGCTGTAGGCCTGGGACTGGGCTTCAGAGTAAGTCAGCACCAGGCTGTGGAGAAGCCTTCACAGCTAAGCTGACAAGAAGCACTGGCCCCACGTGGGAGATACTCTTTGGTCTCATGATTTAGGATATGCCTTTGCTTCAACAAGCAACAGAAAGAAGCACATTCAAGACTCGTGGAGACCTGGCTTGGGGCCCAGCTATGCCCACGGGAGCACCTGCTCCTCAGCCCCGCACCGCAGGAGACATGGTCCTTCTGGACTCCACGGTGGTGGGCGTTCCTCCTGGCGGGTCGTCTGTCTCCATGCGTGCACAGGGTGAATAGGGATCAGATGACTGACATTTCTTGAGTACCTACTATGCACTAAGCACCACAGTGGGTCCTTTCAGGCATTTCCCACTGAATTTTCACGATAGATAGATAGATAGATAGATAGATAGACAGACAGACAGATAGGCACTTCCATGTTACAGAGGGGAAAAGAGGCTCATAGAAGCTAAGTAATTTGCTCAGGATCGCTGAGCCACACGCTCTCCCTGAGCATCTTTCCCTCAGAGAGGCCAGGAAGCAGACAGACTGATGACTGTAGCTTGAGTCTGAGCAGAATTCCCACGGCTTGCGGGCCCCACTCCTCCCAGCCAGGCAGTAGGAGGAGTAGAGGCTGGAAGGTGGAGCGAGGTCAGAGACAGGCTCCTGTGAGCCGCAGTCGCTCCCAGAGGGCAGCTGCGGGCAGGTGGAGGGAAAGCCCGGGGAACTGAGCGATGTTCATGCTCTGATCCCATCTGAAAGTCGGCACAGGTGGTGTTGCAGACAACCACAGAGTGGCCCCGGCAGCGTGGGCCCGTGGGGTGGGGTCAGGCGGCGAGGGAACCCGGGCCAGCACTCCTGAGTGTGTCCTGCTGCCAACAGAGTCCTGAAGTTCCCCAGGGGGAGCAGAGGTGCTGCTGCTGAGAATCCAAAGTGCAGGGGCCGCAAGGGGAGGAGCAACGCCAAGGAGCCGTGGGCACACAGCCCGGCAGGGCACGCAAGGTGTGGCCAAAATTCAGAGGGGCAGCTGGACAGCAGGGACCCCTGCTCTTAGTGGGAGACCAACAGCACCGAGTAAGGCGGCCGCATCCAGGTTCCCCAGCCAGTCCCCACCTGAGCCCAACGCCTCTCGGAGCTCCTTTCCCTTTGCCCTTCCCCCGCCATCTCCTCATCTCCACACTCAGGCAACACTCGGGAGGACATGTCTGAAAGCTGAGAATTCATGGGCCTGAGCTAGCTCCATGAGTCTGTTAAAATTACACCCATCCTGCCCTGACCAGTGGTTCAGTGGTTAGCGTGTCGGCTGATGCACCAAAGGGTCACAGGTTCAATTCCTGGTCCAGGCCTGTATCTGGTTAGAGGTTCCCTCCCTGCTCTCCTGGTCGAGGCACATGCCGGAGGCAACCAGTCAATATGTTTCTCTCACATCAATGGAGTCTCTCTCTCCCCCGCCCCCCTGAACCCCTACTCTCTTTGAAAAGCAATAGAAAAACTGTCTAGGTGAGAATTAACAACAAAAACAAAAAAAGAGAAAATTACACCATTCCCCTCATCTCCCGGTGGGGAAGCTCAGGCAATAGGGAGGCTGCTGCTCTGTGAAGTCACATGCCCCAGGCACCTTCCCTGAGCCCCATGGGCTAGTGACAGGGCAAGCCCCTTTCTCGGTTGAGCTGATGAGCAGCAGGGTGGGCCTGCAGAACTGGCCCAGCTAACGAATGCCCAGCCTGCCCCCTCCGCCTCCCGGGCTTCTGCACACCTGACTTCCTCAGGACCTTGGCTCGCTTCCGCAGCTGGGCGAGCAGCAGGCCCAGGAGCCCCGAGTCCCGGAAAATGTCTGTGAAGAGTGGGTCCGCGCCAGCAATCCTGAGGACGCTCTGCAGGGCCCTGAGGGTGCAGAGTGGCTCGGAGCTCTCCTTGATCAGGCGCTGCACCTTCCCCAGGATCTCGTGGGGCACGTAACGCAGCTCGAACACCAGGGCCTCCATCAGCTGGAAGAAATGCGTCTGCACCTGCGCCGGCTTCAGGGGCACGAGCTCCACGAACTGCGAGATGGGCTGCAGGGTCCACTCCAGCAGGAAGAAGTTGCGGGCGTTCCAGGTCCACATGGTCCTGATGGCCGAGAGCACATGCGTGCAGAGGAGAGTGTCGCTGGCTTTGTGGAAAACATTCTGCAGGACCTGGAAGGCCTGGAGGTTCTTCACAGTCACCCCTGAGAACAAAAAAAATCCTACAGGTCATTTCTCCTGCCTGTGCCTAGAAATGCTTGACTGCCTTATCATCAGGAAATCTTGTTTAAGTCAGTGGTTCTCAACCTTCTGGCCCTTTAAATACAGTTCCTCATGTGATCCAACCATAAAATTATTTTCATTACTACTTCATAACTGAAATGTTGCTACGGTTATGAATGATAATGTAAATATCTGATATGCAGGGTGGTCTTAGGCGACCCCTGTGAAAGGGTTGTTCGACCGCCAAAGGGGTCGAGATCCACAGGTTGAGAACCGCTGGTTTAAGGTTTCTCTTTTCTAGCTCCTGTGGGTAAAAGTCTCAGAAGGCCCGAAGCCCAGCTGCCCAGAATGCAAGGCCCGAGCTGCACTGTCCGCGACGAGGTGGGTGACAGCACTGGGAGGGTCACAAATGCACTGGATTTCCAAGACACAGCAAAGAAACAATGCAAAAAAGTCACTAACAATTATCTGTAATGACCACATGTTGAAATAGTAATGCTTTGGATATGTTGGTTAAATAGAAGATATTATGAGAAATAATTTAAGCTGTCCCTTTTTCTATATAAGGCAGCTAAGACAGTTAAAGTGAGGGAATGTGACTCACATTGTATTTCCATCGAGCAGCACTGGCTGAAAGGTTGGTTTCCATCAATTGAAATCAAATTATTTTATAAACATTACTGAGCGAAGTCTGCTTCATTTATAAACCAGCTGTTGAATAGACACCTCCTGAACCCCCCTTCTCCCCAGCTTGAAGGCTAAGCCCGTTCCCTCTTGCCCAGGGACATCCCCTCTGAGGCCCCTGCCTGCAGCCAGCCCTGCCTCAGACACCAGGGCCCGCCCTCTGGTCCAGACCCTTCCTTGGATCTGGGGTCCCATGCAACGGCTTTTCCTAAACTTCCTCCCTAATCCACCCCCCAACCTGCTCCAAGGCCTCTGCACTCTGGTCTGCTCAGGCCTCGGCACCGTTTCCCCAGATGCTCCCAGTCACCGTCTATTTCCACCTGTGCTTCCTGCCTTTAAACCTTTTCCCTCCCTCTCTGCCTGGACAGCCACGCGAGGCCTTGAACCCACCTCTGTATGGGGTTTCCTGACTCAGAGCCCGCCCATCGCTGCCCTGATGCTGTCATCAGTCAGGTTAGGCACATGGCCACCGAGCAGGTATGGCAGCAGGTATGTGTGACCATCTCCACAGAGGATTTGCAAGGAGCAGACACCTGGCACCCAGCTCGGGGCAGAGAGCTGGCTGCAGAAAGCACCACGCATGTCCCCTGAACTCATCAGTAATTGTGGCCTCGCCAAGAGCCCATGACAGTCTCAGGGCCGAGTCCCCATTGGTTCTGCAAATGCCCTCACACCAGGGCTCCTGCCCCTACTTGGCAGTTCCCGCCTTTACTAAGCAACTGTGCACTCTAAGTCTCATCTAGAAAATTCTATAAAGGGGAGATTTAAATCCATAGGCCATCTCCCCAGATGCGTGACAGAACTGGACCCAAGTGTTTGTTACTTTACAAGGACCAGGTAGAAGCCTGGGCAGCCCCGTGAGGGCTCAGTGCCCACTCGGACACCCGACAGGCATGACGCACCGGAGGCCTCCTGGTGGAACTTGAAGCCTTCCAGCTGCGGGTAGGTGACGCTGTCGAACACCTTCAGCTCCGCCCGCCCGCAGGTCGTCAGCCACACCACCAGCCCCAGGAGCTCTTCCAGGTGGGGATCCACTTCGCGCAGGTGCAGCCCGTCGTACCTGCAGGGACAGGGAGGTGGCTCCTGGGCTCGGGGTCCAAGAGCCACATTTGCTCACGGCGCTTCTCATGGGGGTGCAGAGGCAATGTGATGGACGTGCTGGGAAAGACCCCCAAAGGTTCATCCCCACCACGCCAGCACCGAGTGGCAAGGTCAGCGTCTGGGTAAGTCAGCTGCCGGTCAAGGTCAGCCTTCAGCCTAAAAGTGCAACCAAACACAGAGGCAGCCACGGCCTCTACTCACAAGGCTACTTTCCGTGGCCGGACCCCAAAAGCCATGTGCTTGGGCAAAAGCACCCCAAAATGGGAGCGTTCACATTTCTGAAGAGCATAAAAGAAACACGTGGGGAAGCGTCTGACGGGCCAGGCATCCCGCGGATTTCAGGGCTGAGCACTGTTCCCTTTAGCTGCTGGGAGGGGCTCTCCCTGCAAAGGAGACAGGCCACAGTGCGCTCCTCAGCATGTGACCAGTAGGGCAGAAAGGAAAGCAACCAGCTGCCCGGCCTTCCTGACTCTCCCCCCACCCTCACCCCACAAGGGGGCACTTTGCTGGGTATTTATCCATCAGCTTCTGCCCATCACGGGTTGAGGACTGCTCATGGGGGCCCATTCCCGGGCACTTCCTGCCCTTAAGCACCTGGCAGCACCCTTTACAGCTATCCCAGAAAGCCCTCCAGCCTGCCACGTGGGCTCTCATCGCGTCTGTCGGGTGGGATGGCAGGGAGGTGGTGCATGCCACCAAGGGGACTTGGCACAACTACCACCACCAGCCACTGGTTCTCCAAGGGCATGGCTCTGGCTCCCAGGCCCACTGCACGTGGAATTACTTTTGCGATAGAACTCTCTGTCCCCGCTCTACAGAGACGTGTGTTTCAGACACCAGGAAACCCCCCGGATCTCTCTGTGAGGCACTCAGTGATGCTGAGGAGGAGGTTTGGTGGGCTCTCCCCACCAGGCACAGCGGCTTACCTACCGGAGTAACACTTTGAGCAGCAGAGGGTAGCCCTCCGCATTCTCAAACTCCAGGAGCAGAGCCTGCGAGACAGGGTAGGAGTCCTTCACGAAACCCAGGACGAGGCCCACAGCCTGGCTCAGCTCGGGGGCGGGGAGCGAGTCCGCCAGCCGGGAGAGGTTCTGGAGGCAGAGCTTGATGCAGTCCGTGGCTGAGGGAGGAAATGCACAGTCTGCTCAGAGCAAGGCTTTTCTGCCAACAACTCCCTCCTGCCCCGCCCCCTCCGGCTGCACATCAAGATGCGGTTTAATCCCAAGCATTTTCTTTTGCTCTTGGATCAAGAAGAAGATGCCCCCTGGGAAGCGCCATCCTGAAAGTGGGCTCTGTAGGTCAGACAGAAGCTGAGAGAAGAAGGAAGCCTGTCAGCCCTCTGCTCCTAACCCCCAGCTCCTGGGCGGGACTGGACCACTGGGTAAGAGATGCTAAAGAAGCAACTAGAGAGGTGACAGGAAACAGCCTGAGGACAAGTGCTGGAGAGGGGGCAAAGATGGTGGGTCTCAGCACTAGAGTCAGGGGTCGGAGCCTCACTACAGGACACGGGGAGGCGGATAAGCAGGGCCGCTGGTGGGGCCTGGCCATGCCGGTCCCCCAGGGCTGTGGGAAGCCTAGGAAGACTTGCATTAGAAGACAAGTATCACTGGATTTGCATTATGACTGATCACTGTTTTTATGGCTCTTTCATGGGAAGAAGTCTCTTCCAAGTGTGAGAATCAGGAGGACTGCCAGACAGTGAGGGAGAGCTGAGAAGGTCAGGGAGAGCTGGAGAAGGTCAGGGAGAGCTGGAGAAGGTCAGGGAGAGTTGAGGTCAGGGAGAGCTGAGGAGGTCTGGGAGAGCTGAGGAGGTCATGGAGAGCTGATAAGGTCAGGGAGAGCTGGAGAAGGTCAGGGAGAGCTG